>SNQJ01S0012746.1:16133-30656 GCA_010110895.2 Picea sitchensis | reverse complement strand
GGTGTCTTTTCACTGGTAGGGATGACTTCTTCTTCTGGGTGGTTATAACCACCTTTAATATATTCTGGGGCTGACTTCTTATTTTCCTATTACAATTAGGTTTTGACCAATCCGCAAAAGGGGATTTGGTCATTTACAATACCTGACATAATCAATCCGCAAAAAGAGATTGATCTAATGAATAATACATCAATAATAATTAGAATACTCTTTGCAGTTACAATATTTCAACATTACCAGCGTGACTGCCCAGAGTTGCAAGCAGGATTTGTGCATAGAGAAGGAAAGGCCCCGATGGGAAGAGCGAGTAGTAGCCACCAGATTTATGCAACGATTAATAATCGCCAAGCAAAACATCAATCCACGGTGGTGGAGTCGTCAGGTACGCTAAATTATGTCAATGTTAAAATTTTATTTGATTCTGGTGCTACACATAGTTTCATTTCACCATCTGCATTAGAAAAGTGTGGGTTGGCAGCCTACGAGCACGATGACTTTAAACAAGTCAAGATGGCTTCGGGGGAAAAACAAGCGGTAGGACCTAGCGTTGATGATTGTCTAGTAGACCTAGGAGTGTGTACTACTAGGTTGAAGATATACGTCACTGCTCTGGGGACGTAGGACCTAATCATTGGAATGGATTGTTTAGAATCCCATCGAGATATGGTAGATTGTTTCACGAAAAGGGTGCTTTGTGTTGACGATGAAGGAAGGCCAGTAGAGATCCATGGTGTACGGAGGAAGGTGTATCTATGCTTTAACTCGACCATGAAGGTTAAATGTTGCATGAGGCAAGGGTGTTGAATATATGTAGTGGATGTAGTCAATGAAAGGAAAAGACCTTCCTTGGATCAATACCCAGTATTGTCGGAGTTTACAGATGTTTTTCTGAAAGAGTTGTCAGGGTTACCTCTTGAGAGGGAGCTTGATTTTACCATTGAGATAAAACCTGGTGCGGAGCCAATTTCCAAAACTCTGTATAGGATGACAACGCCATAACTTTGTGACTTGCAGATGCAGTTGAAAGAACTACTCGACTTAGGGCTAATAAGGCACAGTGTCTCACCTTGGGGTGCACTAGTAATTTTTGTGAAGAAGAAGGGTGGTTCCTTACGACTGTGTATAGATTACAGGGACTTGAACCATGCTACAGTGAAAAATAGGTACCCAATTCCATGAATAGATGATCTCTTTGATAAAATGAAAGGAGCAACGGTGTTCTCAAAAATTGATTTGCGATTAGGGTATCACCAGTTAAGGATTAAGGAAGGTGATATTCCTAAAACTGCATTTCGAACTTGATTTGGGCATTACGAGTTCATTGTAGTACCTTTCGGTTTGACCAATGCTCCAGCAATATTCACGAGCCCCATGAATGGTGTATTCTGAAAGTACTTAGATCACTTTATACAGGTCTTTCTGGATGATATCCTCATCTATTCTAAGAACGAAAGAGAACATGAGGAACACTTGTGAGTGGTGTTGTCATGCCTTAGAGAGAACAAATTGTATGGCAAGGTGTCGAAGTGTTCTTTCTTCCAGAAAGAAATTCACTATTTAGGTCATATCATTTATGGTGAAGGAATCTTTGTGGACCCAAAAAATTTAAAGGCCATTATGGAATGGCCAGTGTCGAAAAATACTTATGAGGTAAGAAGTTTCATGGGGCTAGCGGGTTATTACCAGAGATTTGTGGAAGGGTTCTCTAAAATAGCGAAACCCATCACCACTCTACAACACAAGGGGGTTAGGTATGAATGGACAGAAGAATGTGATAGTGCATTCATCGAGCTTAAGAGGTTACTAACCAGTGCACCAATTCTACGAGTGCCAGATATGGAAAAAGACTTCATAGTTTACACGGATGCATCGAAGCAAGGGTTGGGGTCCGTGCTAATGCAAGATGGAGGAGTGATAGTGTATGTGTTAAGGAAGTTGAATAAATATGAGGAGCTTTACGCTACTCATGATTTATAGTTGGCAGCTATAATGCTAGCTCTGAAACTTTGGAGGCACTATCTAGTGGGGCAAAATTTTGAGCTCAAAACGAACCATGAAAGTTTAAAACATCTCTTCACTCAAAGGAATCTCAATGCCAGGAAGAGGCGATGGAGTGAGTTTATGAGTGAGTACAATTTTGGAATTTCATACATAAGGGGAAAGGAAAATGCGGTCGCAGATGCCTTGAGTAGGAGACCACATATCTTCTCCTTGGTACCTTTAAAATTCAATCTTAGGGAGCAGGTGTTGGGGCAACTCCTTGGAGATAGTTGGTATTTAAAGGTTACTTCAACTCTCCAGAGTGGGAGGCAATTAGATCCAAAGTATGAAGGACATATCCTAGAAGCAGATGGACTATTAAGATATTAAGGAAGGATGTACATCCTCGAAGGTGGGGATATTCAAAGCATCATACTGAAGAAAGTCCATAGAGCACTTTATTGTGCGCATCCGGGAGTAAAGAAAATGTACACAGACTTGAAGAAGTTTTTCTTCTGGGTAGGCATGAAGCGTGATGTAGTCCATTTCTTCACCAAGTGCCTAGAGTGTCAACAAGTGAAAGCCAACCACCACCACCCGACAGGTCTCCTACAACCACATGATGTCCCTATGTCCAAGTGGGAAGTCATTTCTATGGATTTTGTTGTGGGATTCCCACTCACATTGCATAAACACAATGCCATTCTTGTGATAGTTGATAAATTGACCAAGAGTGCTCATTTTATTCCGGTTAGAGACACCTGCGATGTCACTGATGTGGCATGCATGTTTGTAAGTGAGGTCATCCATTTGCACGGGATACCCAAGAAGATCATTTCAGATAGGGACTCTAGAGTCACTTCTAGGTTTTGGACAAGTTTGCAGTCAGTGTTGGGGACTCAGTTGAACTTAAGCACAACTTATCATCCTGAAATAGATGGGAAAAATGAGAGGGTAGATCAGGTTATGGAGGACATGCTTAGGATGTATGTTATGGATAATCAAACCCATTGGGAGAAGTACCTTCCTTTGATAGATTTCGCCTACAATAACAATTTTCATAGATCCATTGGAATGCCACCCTACGAAKCTCTGTTTGGAAGGCCATGCAGAACACCRTTGAGTTGGGAAAGGTTAGAAGACCGAGTGATAGTTGGGCCAAAATTGATTCAAGAGATGGAGGAACAGGTGATTCAGATTAGGCAGAGACTAAAGGAAGCACATGATAGACATAAAAGTTATGATGATGCACATAGGACTGGGCGAAGTTATAAAGTGGGAGATCAAGTTTTCATTCGCATCAGGACTAATAAGAGTACCATTCGGTTCGGGAAGGGGACAAATTTGTCACCTCAATTTATAGGACCGTTCAAAATCCAAGAGAGAATTGGACTCGTTTCCTATCGTCTTGTACTGCCACCCCACTTGCATAAAACTCATAATGTTTTTCATGTATATGTTCTACATCATTATGTTGCTGACGAATCTCATAAACTGAATTGGAAGGAATTCCAGGTATCGGACGCGGGAACCCTCACGATAGAACCGTTACGCATATTGGACCGTAGGGTCCAACAGCTCAGGAACCGTCTGGTAGACCAAATTAAGGTCCAGTGGGACAAGTATAGCCCATGATMTGCTACTTGGGAGGATGCCGAGACATTACGACGAGATCACCCCTCACTTTTTTGACCAYYTCGAGAATATGTTTCTCGAAGGTTGGATGTATGTAATGCCACCTTTTGACTTAGACAACTAGAATTACCTAAGGCCTAATCACCTTTATTTTCTATTCACTGTSAAACTATTAATGATACACTTGAACTTTTAAGATGTATGAACCTATGTGAATGTCAATTCTATGAATGTTTAATGTTATTTGAATGATGATGGATATTATGCAATATATTATGTGAATGACAATTCTATGAATGTTTAACGTTATTTGAATGATGATGGATATGATGCAATCGATTATGTGAATGACAATTCTATGAATGTTTAACGTTATTTGAATGATGATGGATATGATGCAATCGATTATGTGAATGACAATTCTATGAATGTTTAACGTTAATTGAATGATGATGGATATGATGCAATCTATTATGTGAATGTCAGTTCTATGAATGGTTAACGTTAATTGAATTATGGGGATATTATGCGATCTATTTCTAACTTGAAAATTTTGACATTTAAAGTTGTTGGTACGTGGATACCGAATTGATATTATGGTTGAATGCATTTACATGATGATAATGCATAGATATGTATGAGCTTGTGTTATAGACTAATCTGCAGGTCAATGGGCTATGAAATAGCCAAAGGATAATGATAATAAAAGTGGATGTCATGAACACCGACCAAGAAACAATATGGTATGAATCTTTGTATGTGAAATTATGTTGGTTCGAATGCATTTCTATGACATATGGACCAGTGCAGGTTTTTCAGGTGGTGAGATTGCCTAAAACTGAATATTCGATCACAAAATTCCTAGCAACACAGTGCCACTGTATATTCCATGGTGGGGTGTGGACCCTAGTCCTATTAGGAGGGGTGGAGGCATTTCCCACTGTGTATCCTCTGAAACCTGGAGTCATGGGAGGAAGGTGTTAGCTCACGCCCCTAGACGTGTGATGATGACTGTCAGTTGCCTCCCGAAGAAGCTTGGTCAAGAGAGTGACACTTCCGCTTATGGGTTCTATTTGGAATTAGGTCAATATAGTTGACGCTCCAAGATAGTCCAACAAAGGAAGGATAGGGATGGAAGACAAAAGTAAGTTAGTGAGGAATGATGAATAGAAATAGTTGAGAGTGTATGGGGATTTTGCCTTATAGTGGAATTTATTGTTTTCCCCTTTTGAAAATAAAATATGTATATATGTATCTTCATAATTACTTAACTGAACTACAATTGTCTAAATGAACTTTGTTGTGTTAAATCATTGTAATTGAGGGATTTTGCGAACATTTTAATTGGTTTACTATCTTTTATGATATAAATGGTCTTGTTGATTGGATTGGATGCATACAAGAATTACTATAGGTGTGATAATTATTGCCATTAGTACATGCACGAGCCTTGTATGTGCTAGCTACACATGCATTTCTTTCACATTTACACTAGCATGTATAAGTTTTTTTTAGCTTATTGATAATGGTGTTTACTTGATGTGGGTGTATGAACCATGTGTCATTACCCTTGTATTGTAAATCACTCTAACTTCGAGACGAAGTTTCTTGAAGGGTGGGTGTATGTAACAACCCTAATTAACTATGTAATTATCATGAATAATAAATATTAATTTAATTAATTATTAAAATAACTTTATGGAGACTTTATTATAATATTATTAACCTTGGTAGATGAAGTAATTAATGGGAGGGATAAGGTGGTTGAGGAATTAATGTGGGGTAAGGCGGTTGGAGAAATGGATTCGAGGGAGGAAGGTAAGGGAGAGGGGAGAACTCGGGGAGAGGTATCTTTTGTTTTGGGGGGATATTTTGGTTTATGGAAAGGTAAGAAAATTTGGGGGAGGAAGGAGGAGGGCAGGAAACAACAGTTTTGCTGGAACAATTTTGCTTGAGGACTCTCATAGGGGCACAGTTGTTGCTAGGAATTTTGGGCTCAAGGGCTAGGAAACTGTAAGGATTCCTGGAGCTAGGGAGCCGGAGAGGTTGTTCCTAGTTGGCTGGGAGGTTAATACTCAGTTTGGGCAGGTTTAGCATCATCAAATTTAGGTTGAGGTAAATACCTTATGCATTTTCTTATTGTTGTTAATTATTATACTGTTGTTAATTATTGTACTATTGTAGTATGTTGTTAGTATGTTGCTAAACTATCAATTATTATGTTGGAACAGTAATTAAAGAAGTAGGTTAGAAATGATTTCTGTATTTATATTTATTTTTTGAGGCTCTGTATGCACATGCCTTACAGACGAGCACATGTGAACGTGTGAAGAATTGGTTCTTCTGTGTAATGCAGTGAGCCAAAGATATGGACATCCTTATGGATGTGCCCCTAGTGGATGAGCACTAGTGGGTGTATCAGATCCATTGCTATATTGTTCAAGAGTCAGACCTGTCTGTAACCCTAATTGTAATGTAAAGGGTACAGGTTGGCCCCACCTTAATGTGACTAGCAATTAATGTAAAAGATAATTAATCTAGTTAATATTAATTATATTATAAGCTAGTGAGGTCAACCCTGTTGTGCCAATAGACACTTATGTTTACAAGTTCAGGTTAGTATAAGTAAAGGTAAATTCCCCATTGAGAAAACATATCTTTCATGTGAGTTTGGAAATTTCAGCAAGCACACCTTCTTGGGAAAAGTGCGCACCTCTCTTGGGCGCTAGTCTTCTAGGGTTTGAGCACCCTCTTGTGTGCTAGGGTTTATCTTGGTGGTGAAGGTGTTTCTCTTGATGAATATAGCAAAGGATTTGGTTGGGTTTTCTTCCCTTGTTGAAAAGGGTTTCCCAGGATAATTCTTGTGTTCTTGTGCATGGTGCTTCTTCTTCTTGCAATCTTGGTTGCTGTAATATTTATGGTTATGGTTAAATGCTAAAAATGGAATGAACTTCATGCTTAACCTAGTTTATTGAAAAATCAACATGGTATAAGAGCATAGGTCTTGAAGAACCCATTGCACAAAACTTCAAGGCAAACCATCCTCTTTTTGTAGAACCGTGCGACCCTCCTAGGGTTTCCATAAATTCCGTACGACCCTCCTTTCTCAATTTCAACCCTTAATGCTTAGATGTTGGGGATATTTTTTGGCATAGGAGTGTACGACCTCCTTCAACGCACTTCCAACAAGATTTCGATCAAAATTCCGAGCATTTTTAAATTTTGGCCCTAGGGTTTCTAGGGTTTCACCAATTTCTGCAGAAATTTCAGTATTAGGGTTTCTGCAACTCATTGAAGGAGCTCTTCAGCTCACCAGTATTCTCCTATATTTCAAAGGCTTATTGTTGGTAGTCATAAGTCTAATAAAACCTAAAATTTCTAGCCTAGCCTAGCCATTAGGATTTCTATTCCAGTTGACAAAGGGTTGTGAAAGAATCTAAAATTATGATGAACAAAACTATGATGAAAGATAAGCCTGATGGATCAAGCAACTTCAAGTTCCCAGAAGACAAGAATTCAAAGGAAGACTTATTGTGGGTGATACAAAAGGTGTCACTGTGACATACCTCCTTCATGAAGATGTCAGAGGACAAGAGATCAACCATGTGCCATTAGAGAAATTATATCAGTACCCTCAGGTATGCACTTGTACATATATTATTTGTATCATTGTCATGAGGGTAATTGTAGGACGAAGGAACCTTTTGTTGAAGTCTTGGATCCAGAGGGATCTCAGTGCATTCAGAGGAACAACACACTGGAAGTGAAAACTCCAGGTTTCATTGTTGAAATTGTCATTCCTCTAACCTATATTTCTAAAGTTTGCTACATTACAAGTAGGTGTTGTAGCTGTGACAACAACCCTTAAATTGTTTTGATTCTAGATATGTACCCATTATTCTCCTTTAGGATATATTCTTATTTTTGGCTCCTCTTGTTTTCCTGTTCCAGACAAGTTAAGAACAAAGGAAGATGCTCATCCTTCAGAGGGAGTCACTTGACTCAGAGGAAGTCAAAACTATTTGAAAAAGAGGAAGAATAGAACCATCCTTGAGACAATCAATGCAATAATGCATGATGATAATATTTCTATGATTCCATGGGCAAAAGCATGCATGACAAAATATATGTTCAGAACAAGGGTCTTCACCAGAATAGAATCCTTCACCAAAGTAAAGGCTGGGATTGAACACTTCAAGTTATTTGGGTCCCCGGTGTATTTTCATGTACCCAAAGAGAACAAGTCCAAACTAGATCCTTTAGAAAGAAAGGATACAATGAATCTTCAAAGACATTCCAAATCGACATCCTTGGTCAGAGACAGATTGAGACAAGCATAGACGTTGTCCTTGAAGAAGAGATAGTCTTTCAAAGATCCAGATAATCTCAGATGAAGATTGATAATAAGACAATACCTTCTCCTCCTTCAACAGTTCAGAGGGAGAAAGACATTATTCCAGTTGCTCCAGTTGATATGTTCAGAGATATTGCAGTAGGGCATAAAAGTTCTACCTAAACTCACTCTGCAAGAGGCAGAGAAAAATTCAAGCCTCTCAAGGCACATCCCGAGAAAGCAAAAGAGATTTTTGAGCTATCCTTCAGTCATGAGCCACTTCATTAATGTTGAGCCTCCTTGTCTTAGAGAAGCAACATAAGAACATGTATGGCAAGATGCCATAACAGAAGAACACCAATATATCTTAAAGAATGATGCTTAAGATATTATTCAGGGACCAGAAGGAAGTTTGTGTTAACTTCCAAGTGGATCTATAAGATCAAACATACAATTGATGGAAGTGCCTAGAAATACAAAAAGAGATCTATAGCCAGAGGTTCCTCACAAACATAGGGAGTTGTCTATGATGAGACACTTGATCCAGTAAAACCGATACACTTCCATCCGTACTACCATCCATGAGTTGGAAACTATATAAGATAGATAAAGTCTTGATGAGTTTGGATTTCAGCAAGAGTGTTGCTGATCCAAACCTATATCATTACAGTGTTGATGACGAGAGCCTGATTTTGATGACTTATTCAGAAAACTTTGTTGTTGTGTACAAGTAATTCTCGAATTCTGAATTTGAGATGAAGAACCTAAGAATGATGTAGTACTTCTTGGGACAAGAAGTATGACAAAGGACCAATGAGATTTTCTTGAGTTAAGGAAAAATATACAGTGAAAATATTAAATAATTTCAAGTATGACAGAATGTAAAATCCACCGTGATGGATTTAAAAGAAGAAGATAAATGATGATTCAGATGAGACTGATACACAACTGATTGGATCACTGATGTATCTGGTTAACACTAGACTTGATTCATGCCATGCAATAAATGTGCTTAGTCATTTCATGAGTCAACCGAGACAGACTCACTAGACAACAACAAAACATGTATTAAGATATATATGAGACGCAGTTGGATATGTTCTGAGATATGCCTCTAGGGTGATCTTGAGTTTGTAGGATATGCCGATATAGATTGAGCAAAAAGTACAGTGGACCAAAAGAGAACATCCGGTTGATGTTCTACCATAAAGTTTGTCATGGTTTCCTAATGCAGCAGGAAACAAAACTCTGTGGCCTTGAGTGCACCAGAGACAGAGTATATACTAGTGAGTGTGCGAAGCAATGTGGCTTCACAAGCTTCAGACAAATTTACTTGACCATGATATGGATCCTATGATGATAACCAAGAGCCGTGTATAAATCTCCTTGAGAACCCAGTGTTTTCTGATGAATCGAAACACGACAAGATGAAATATCCTTATATCAGAGATATGATGCAGAGGAAAAATCGTACACATGCAGTACCTTCCTACACATGAGAAGATTGCAGACATCTTCACCAAACTAACTTGGTTAAGAATGCCTCTCTAGTTGAGAGGGATTATTGATAACTCCAGCCAAGACAAAATTCAAAATACATCAGTGTGAGACTTGGCATGATAAATAATGCCTCCCTAGCTGAGAGGGAGTGTTGATGATTGCAGCTGTGTGAGACATTCTCCAGCTTACAAACCTGTGAGATGTGGATCATTGCAGCTATGTGAGTCTTTCTCCAGCTTACAAACCTGAGAAAAATCCCCTAAGAAGGGTACGCGATTCCAACCTGAGACAGAGCTGGAACATAGAGATGACCTCCTCCATTCAAAGAGTTGAGAAGAACTCCAGATGATTATCCAGTGGGAAACGCGATATGTTGAGTTATACGTGCTTGTGGCTGAGCACAAGGTGAACGTGTGAAATCCCAAAGTGTTGGGTGTATCGTCATGTGAACAGAAATGAAGATGATGTATTAGCCTTCGCTGAGCAACAGAGTTGACGAAAAGCTCCAGATGATTCTCTTGTGTGAGGCAGTGGGAAAGAAGATCTGTAGAGTGGACGTGCTTGTGGACGAGCATAGGTGAACATGTGAAGAACTGATTCTTATGTGTAATGTAGTGAGCCAAAGATATGGACATCCCTATGGATGTGCCCCTAGTGGGTGTATCAAATCCCTTGCTATATTGTTCAAGAGTCAGACCTGCCTGTAACTGTAATTGTAATGTAAAGGGTACAGGTCAACCCCACCTTAATGTGACTGGTAATTAATGTAAAAGATAATTAATCTAGTTAATATTAATTATATTATAAGCTAGTGAGGTCGGCCCTGTTGTGCCAATAGACACTTTTGTTGACTAGTTCAGGTTAGTATAAGTAAAGGTAAATTCCCCATTGAGAAAACATATCTTTCATGTGAGTTTGGAAATTTCAGCAAGCACACCTTCTTGGGAAAAGTGCGCACCTCTCTTGGGCGCTAGTCTTCTAGGGTTTGATCACCCTCTTGTGTGCTAGGGTTTATCTTGGTGGTGAAGATCTTTTTCTTGGGGAATATAGCAAAGGATTTGGCTGAGTTTTCTTCCCTTGTTGAGAAGGGTTTCCCAGGATACTTCTTGTGTTCTTGTGCATGGTGCTTCTTCTTGTGATCTTGGTTGCTGAAACATTTATGGTTATGGTTAAATGTTAAAAATGGAATGAAATTCATGCTTAACCTAGTTTATTGAAAAATCAATAATTCAATCATTCTTTGGGAAAATAAACTTTGTCAAAAGATTTGTGCCTGATTATGCTACCATTGTCAAACCAATAAATAAGTTGCTTAAAAAAGATCAAGTTCTTGAATGGTCTAAAGAAGCTCATAAATCTTTCTTGGACATAAAATTGGAAATCTCCATAACTCTAGTCCTCATAATCCTGACTTTGAGAAAGATTTCATCATTTACTCTTTTTCTTCAGAGGAAACTATTGTTGCCATTCTAACTCGGAAGCATGGAAAATTTTAAGGGTTAAATTTTGCCCATGGGCTATTTTTCCATGTTTTTTCCAAAAACAAGTTTCTGCAAAATCCATTTTTTCTAAAAATGATTTGCCCAGATTCCATAGAATAAAATCCTTAGATATTTGAATATTTTTACAAAAATATCGCCAAACATTTTAAAGTTTGCATATTAAGGACTAGTAATATTCACTAGGGTTTCTACATTTTAATATAAAATTTCATCCTTAAAATTATCCCTGCTCAGAAGAAGAATTTGAAGGAAGAACACCCTATTTCCTTCATGAGAAAATGCATGCATGAGTATGAATTGAAGTATTCTCCTTTGGAGAAACAAACGTTTTCCTTGGTCAAAGTTGTTTCCTACTTTAGAAATTATATTTTGAAATCACATGTGATTGCTTATGTACCATGTCCTCCTATCAAGATGATGTTGTCCCTACAACTTAGAGAAGGGAAATGGGCCAATTGGTTGGCCAAATTACAAGAATATGATATAGAGATAAAAACACTAAAAGATGTGACGGGACAAGGATTATGCAAGCTCATTGGTGGTATTGAAGGAGTTAACATTAACTTATCTAATGATAAATCCCTTGCCATGCAAGATGAGGTGATGGGAAGATATGAATGGTACAAAAACATTGTCGTTTATTTAAAATAAGGGAAATTTCCAGTTGGCATGACAACAACATAAAGGATATCATTGAAGATGAAATCAAAATCTTATGTATTAATTTATGGGATATCATTTCGGAAAAAATTTGATGGTATGTTATTAAGATGCCCAAGCCACTCCAAGTCCATTGAATTTATGAAGGAAATACATGAAAGTGTTTATGGGAGACACTTTAATCCAATGGTAACATCTCACATAATCATTCGAGCTGGTTTTTATTGGCCAACATTATTCAAATATGTACATACTTTTGTAAAAAAATGTTTACCATGCCAAAAAATATTGGTAAAGATAAGAGGGTTTCTATGCCTCTGAAAATGATCACAACTGAAATCCCTTTCACACAATGTGGCTTGGATGTTACAGGCCCCTTAAATCCTAAATCCATTAATTGTCATTCTTACGTAATAACAACCATTGATTATTTCGCAAAATGGCATGAAGCAATAGGTCTAAAAAAAGCTAATACTAATCATTTCATTCGGTTTTGCAAGAGAATATTTTATCAAGATTTGGTGTACCAGATAATTTCATCACAGACAATGGCTCCATATTCATGAGTTTGAAATTTACATCCTTCTGTGGTAAATTTGGTATAATAATGGGACAATCATCAAATTATTATCCTCAAGGAAACAAATTGGTTGAATCAACTAATAAATCTCTGGTACAAATTCTCAAGAATATAGTTGCTACAAACCAAAAAGATTGGCATAAGAAAATTATGAATGCATTATGGGCTAGAAAAGTAACACCAAAGAGTCGCATTGGATATTCCCCATTATCATTAGCATATGGAAAGGATGTTCGATTACCAATACATCTAGAGCTAAATGCATTAGCCATTACCACTGGAATTGAAGACGAAGAAGGGACTACACCAATGTAATCTCAATTTTATCAATTGATGAAATTAGAGGGGCAAAGAGAATAGGCATTGATAAATATCCAGAAGAGGCAAGAAGTAGAGAAGAAATATTTTGATCGAGGTTCCACAACCAAAGATTTCCCCAAAGATCAGTTTGTTTTATTGTGGAATAAGGCCAAAGAAAAACCTTCATTACACTCAAAGTTTGATTCTTTATGGATTGGACCTTACCGAATTGAATATATTTGTTGTTTCAACTCTTACTTATTGAAAGGAATGGATGGTCAAATTTTAAAAATTGTTTGTCAATGGGAAACATTTGAAACATTTCTTCTCTTAATCTTATATGATTCTGAACAAACACATGTATTATAGTTCACTCCATATAATTTTATGTATAGTCACCATGCCTACTCACCATATGTGTAAATACCTCCTTGACTCCCTACTCAATGGAATAAGGCCTTCTAGGTTCTCAGCAACACACAGGGGGCCATTGTTTCGTAGTTGGAGCCAATATGTTGATCTATTTTCATGTATTACCTTTTACGTCTAGGTGTACTCATGTATAGAACCTATTCCCCTCCTTTTTGTCTTATGTTTTGTTCAATAACATAGATATTCCAACAGAGGATGAACACCTTTAGTAACCACTCACACACCGATGTTTTCACGTGGTAAAACCCCTGTGGGGAAACATCCACGGCCCCAACCTACCGGGTTGCTTTGAAAGTGGAAGAAAAGATTGACAAAAGAATACGATAGAAGTTTCGGGGAAAAGGAGCTAGAGGCAGAGGCAGAGCAAGTGTTGCTAAAGACAACGAGAAGGAGGATGAGGCAACCAATAGTAAACATGGAAGAGGAGGAATAAGCGTTGGCAGAGGTAGAGGTTTTGGCCACAATAAGTATGTAATTACATGTTATAATTGTGAAGTAGAGGGTCACAAAGCATCGTAATGTCCAAAGAGGCAGAACACAACAAAAAGAATTGAAGCTAGGATGTAAGACATCCAAGCATATGAGGCAGCAACTATTGGTGGGAATGTGGAAGTACTCTAGCAAGAACAAGGAGAAAAATTGATGTTAAGAAGAGTATTACTCAAGCCCGAGACAAAGGAAGCAGAAGAACCTGAACAAAGAAAGAGAGTGTTCAAAACTAAATGTAAAATTCGCGATAAGTGTTGTCATTTGGTCATAGATGGCGGGAGTACAAAGAATTTGGTATCCAATGAAGTAATGGGGAAATTGAAGATGAAAAGCATTCGACATCCCAATCTATATCGAGTTTCATGTTTGCAAAAGGGACAACATGTGAATGTGACTGAACAATGTTTATTGAGTTTCCAGATTGGAAGTTTCAACGAACAAGTTTTCTATGACATGGTAGAGACATATGCATGCCATGTAATGCTTGGGAGACCGTGGATGTTTGACAGAAAGGTATTCCATGATGGCAGAGAGAATTCATATGAATTTTTCAAGGATGGTCAACATTATAAGTTGGTACCAATGTTAGAAAAGAATATGGATAGCAGTAACAACAAGATTATGAATGACAGTAACAACGAAGTTATGAACGACGATAACAACAAGAATATGCATGGTAGCAACAATTGAATCATGTTATGTTCTTCTAAGGAGTTTCTAAGAGAGAAGACACATAGTGGTTGTTGTTTGGCTATAATGCCAAAAAGGATTCAGGAGACAAAGAAAAGAGATTTTATATCAACGGAGATTCAACACTTTTTGAATGAATTTAAGGAAATTGTAGCAGATAATTTACGAGTAGGATTACCTCCATTGAGAAGCGTATCACACCAGATCGACCTTATACCATGGTCGAGTTTTCCAAATAAATAAACTTACCGAATGACTCCAGCAGAGAGTGAAGAGATAAATAGACAAGTATATGAGTTACTTGATAGAAGGTTAATTCAAGGAAGTTTGAGCCCTTGTGCAGTACCCACAGTTTTGACACCGAAAAATAATGGTGAGTGGTGGATGTGTACGAATTCACAGGCTATTAATAAAATTACCAT
>SNQJ01S0012745.1:314104-326625 GCA_010110895.2 Picea sitchensis | reverse complement strand
CAGAATCGCAGAAGAAACCCACCTCTAAAAATGGAGGAAACAACCCCAACACCAACTCCTTGAAGCCCTTAACCACCTCCTAGACGCAGACAAAGTGGAGAGCCCACACAAAGCAAAAAAAAATATCACATCAATAACAAGGAAGATAAGAAGCCACAGGTGCACCCGATTCCAGGTAACCAAGCAGACCCACGGGCTTTTCTAGACTCAAGGAAACAACCAGAAAGGGAAGGAGACACAATCATGGAAATGGATGAGCAAGACCTAGCTGAAATTGACTTAGACAGGCTAGAAGAAGCACTCAAAAAGAAAGATCTACAAACCATACGAGAAGACCATCTTAGAAAAGTCCATAAGGTATTTCCGGACTCATCAGTAGGAGCTAAATCAAGACTCAGTATCAGTGTGGACCCAAACCCAGACCCAAGAAGACGCCCAAAGGAAAACAAAAGATGTGGGAGAAGTTCGGCACACCAACTAATAAAGGAGGCAGGAAATTATATGATCAACTTGAGATAGATACAAAGGCTCTCAGAGAACTCATTTTCCCACCCACCAAACTGTCAATAATGAATATCCTCACCTGGAACATCAGAGGCCTAAATGGGAGATCCAAACAAAGGATTCTTCGAAACTGCATCAAGACGGAAGGCCCTGATATTCTCTTGTTACAAGAAACAAAATGCATGGGGAAAACCGTAAAAGACATTCTTAAAAGATGTTGGTGCAACTGCGAATCATATCACTTGGACTTGAAAGGAGCCGCAGGGGGCCTTGCCATCCTTTGGAACCCTGCCACAATTATCCTAGACAAAGGCTTCTCTACTCCAAGCACTCTCACAACTCACTACCAAGCGATTGGTTCACATAAGGATGGAATGATTACTAACGCCTATGGACCACAGAACAACCAAGACAAATATCTATTTCTTTAGAGTCTAGCTTACCTAGGCTCTCTAGCTGAGCACAAACGATGGATAATTAGTAGAGACTTCAATATGATTCTCACACTGGAGGAAAAAAGAAGGGGGAAAAACGCTTGGAATAGGACATCTTAAAATTTCAGGAACTCATAGATCACCTCAAATTGGTTGACATAGAAAATGGAAATGTCACCTACACCTGGACCAACAAGCGATATAGGCACCAAAAAATAGCCTGCAGGATAGACCATTTCCTTATCTCCAAAATTCTCCTTTTGGAAGGCCCATTGGTAGAGTCCAACATCCTTCTGAAGGTAGGCTCGAACCATTGGCCCGTTTAGCTCTGGGTAGACATAATAGCCACACCCAAGCTCAAACCCTTAAAATTTGAGAAATTCTGGCTCTCCCACCTGGACTTCCAGGAGCTAGATCGACATTGGTGAAGAACGACGAAAATCCAGAAGGGCACCAAAATGTACCGCTTCCATCAAAATCTAAAACACTTCAAAGAACAGGTGCGTAAATGGAACAAAGAAGTTTTTGGGAATATCTTCCAGGAAAGGAAACTGCTGGAACAAAAACTAAAGGCCCTTCAAGAAAAAATCATTCATACCAGGCACACAATAACTCAACAACAGGAGTATTAGAATATTAAAAGGCAACTGGAAGAAAGATACAAGCAGGAAGAAATCCTTTGGAGACAGAAATATTAGGTTCAATGGCTCAAAGAGGGAGAGAAAAAAACCAAATTCTTCCACTGTTCCATGATCCAAAGACGCTTCATCAACCGTATTACAAATCTGGAAGACTCGTTGGGAACTAGCCTATTAACTCATCAGGAAACAACGCATGAGCTATCAGGATTTTACAAGGAACTCCTCTTAGAACCCCATGTGGACCGCACCTCAACAATAGAGAGGGTGACCCAAAACATCCCAACTCTAATCACCCAGGCGAAGAATGAAGCCCTGATGACACCCATAGCACAGGTATAAGTGGATCAAGCTATCCATGACTTACCCACAGGAAAATCTCCAGGCCCAGATGGCTTCACAATGCACTTCTTCCACTCTTGCTGGCCAATGCTAAGGGACAAAGTGTGGGAGTTAGTAGAATAATCTCACAGCTTAGGGAAAGTTCTCCAAGCACTCAATGCCACCTTCCTCACCCTAATACCCAAAGAAGAGAGGGTTACAAATCCGAATAATTTCAGACCCACAACCCTCTGCAATGTGATCTACAAAATCATCTCCAAGGTCATATGTCTAAGACTCAAGCCAATCCTCCCCTTCATCATTTCCAAGGAGAAATATGGGTACATCGAAGGAAGGAAAAACATGGATAGTGTCATTATTTTCCACAAAATCACCCGTACACCAGGTATGCTACTAAAGCTCAACCTTTCAAAATATTTTGAAAAATTAAGCTGACAGTACATGAGAGTTGTTCTAACGAATTTCAATTTCAGCAAGGACTGGATATCCTGGATAATGAACCTCATTTCTTCAACCTTCTTCTCAATCCTTGTGAATGGTGCACCCTCACAACCCTTCTCACCTCCAAGAAGAATAAGGCAAGGTGACCCCCTCTCCCCTTTCCTTTTTGTCATAATGGTTGAAGGCCTAGGTCGCTATATCAAAGACTCAGTTCAAAATGGATCCCTTCAAGGCCTCCCTCTTCACGGGCTTCAACCAACAACCTCCCACAACCAATTTATTAATGATACAATTATTTTGAACACTGCCACAACGTAAGAAGAAAACAAACTAAGTTCCATCCTCAATTATTTCAGTGAAGCTTCAGGCACCACCTTTAATCTAGCCAAATCACAACTCTTCTTCTTCAACACACCTATTGAAATCCAACAACACATTCCCCAAATTTTGAATATTCCTATCTCCTCCCTCCCCTCTCAGTACCTGGGTCTTCCTCTCTTAGATTCAATTGCCAAAAACATCTCATGGGATTCTCTCCTCCTCTCCATCTACAACCGTCTTAGCAATTGGACCTTCCGCTCCCTCAACCTCCCTGCTAGAATCAGCCTCTTAAAGTCAGTTCTTCAAGCCATCCCTTCCTACCTCATCTCAAACCTAGCCACCCCCCAATCCGTCATAAACAAAATAAAGAATTTTCAAAGGAACTTTCTTTGGCATGACCACAACCCAGACAAAAAATGGGCCCTAGTCAACTGTGATAAAGTTTGTAAGCCCATATCTCTAGGCGATCTGGGCCTCTGCTACCCTGGAAAATTAAATAACACCATGGGAGATAAAATTTTGTGGAGATGGCTCAAAAATCCAATAGAAAATTGGGCAAATCTATGGAAACACAAATATTCCCCAAACACACAACAAAGCCATCTGATCAGGATGCAGGAAAAAATTCAAGGGTCTAACATCTGGAATGCGTCTTGGAAAAATAGGCCACTAATACAGGAACACGCTTTCTGGGAAATTAGCAATGACCAGAGTGCCCTATTCTAGACAGACTCCTCACAACAACTGCCACCCCTCCAATTGGAATAAAATATACAATCCTATGAAAATCACATACAAGAGCTTGCCACTCGCAAAGTAGAAGATATGTGGAAAAACACCCCCAACAACTCTCCCCAGCGAAGCTGGAAATGAAACCATCAGGAACTTCAAGTAGAAACGGACTGCTACTTGCAGCACTGGAGGCAAGCAACTATCCTGAGATGAATCCATATAAGCATAGATCTAGATATTCTCAGATGGGGACACACACCCCATGGAAACTTCACTCTCAAAGAGGGATATACTCTACAGGAAAACATTCAAACTCTGCAAAAAGACTGCATCTGGACAACAGTTTGGAAATCAAAATTCTGGCCCAAAATCTCCACATTCCTCTGGCTCCTTCTTCAAAAAAAGTTCTTAACCTAGGACAATCTACAAAGACGAGGTTTTATTGGTCCCTTAATCTACCATCTATGCTATCAATAGGTAGAAACCACATAGTACCTCCTAAATAACTATACACTCAGTGAGGAAATATGGAATCAAGCTACCCAACTCATGAGAAGAACCAAACAGGTCAAAGATAACATCACGAGCATAATAAGGGGTTGGGGAACCGACTCTGATAAAAGTCCAATCCTGAACAGAACCTGGAAACTCTTACCAAGATTCATAGTTTAACAAATTTGGAAAGAGAGGAACATAAGACTCTTTCACTCCCAACCCTCCCATCCACTCTCCTCTTGTCCACAATCCTCTCGCTGTTACACATCGAAATTACTCGCTTCGATAATGTCGCAAGTGTCGTCATTACAAGTGTCGCAAGTGTCGCATTTTTCTCACAAGTGTCGCAAGTGTCAGGGAAGCATACTTCCATGATGCCTATGTCATGCCTATAACGACACAAGGAGGACACTTGACACATGTCAAACACTTGATTTGGAAGAGGAAGAATGGTTAACTAGAGTTATGAACCTCTTGCCATCTTAAAGAAGCCAAAAATTGAGTTTTTGGAGGAGAGCACTCCGCTATACCTCTCTTGGGAGTGTTGGCTCCCCCCTATAAGCTATCAGGGAGCATTATAACACTGTATCATCCCTTTTGAGGGAGCTCTCCTACTCTCAGGAGTGATGGAACCCCCCTAAAGCCTACTTGGGAGTGCTATAACGCTCTGATGGCCCTTTTGAGGGAGCTTTGCCTATTGTGGGCAGCAGATGGTTTGTTGAGATGAATGGGGGAAATATATTTTCAATCTTGGAAGGTCTTTGGATTCGAACCCCTAGTCCAGCCATGATCTTAGGGAAGATCCCTAACTCAAGGAGGAGAATCCTCAACTTACCCTAAAGATATCTCAAGTGGTTGAGCCTCTCCAAGGCTATATAAGCAAGATTTCTCATGGTGAAAAGGGGAATCTGGATGAAGAAGCATGAAACCTATGATCTCATAGGAAACACACAGTGAAGTGGAGGCTAATCAGTGAAGCTATTGTCATTCCGATTGTGGAGCTTTTGAGCAAGGGTTAGTCAAGGAGAACTTGACGAAACTGCTACATTCCATCTATGACTGTAAGTAACGTTTTGTCCTCATTAATGTAATATGCTTGGCCTGTCTCTTTCTAATTTGTGTTTGACATTACATGAATTTGTCTTTAAGTAGATAGGTCTACTTCAAACTAATCTTGATAGAATAGGAAGTGGTTGTACTTTGTTCGTCTACAGGGCTTATCAAGGAGCTCAAGATTGGAGTTCAACTCGGAGCGTGCAGGGACAAACACCGGTAAAAGGTATGTCTTTCCTCCTTCCTCTTCATGCATTAGTTTGTGTAGGCCTAAAAGGAAGTCAGTGACCATGATAAGCACTTTTTGTCTTAGTGTTAAGAGTCTAGCTCTTTGAGGATATCTACCTGTCCGCAGAAAGATTTTCCTTCAATAAAAACTAGCGACTCCACTGGGGAATCGAATCAAAACTTTTGGTTTTGATTTTTCCTCATAGACCTTGTCTTACCCTTTGATTGTTTCTAGACCTTGTTCACCCCATTTTTCTGATCTCATATGTTGATTGACTCCTTACCCCATCACACTCAGCTTGATTGCCAAAATTTGATTGAAATTTTGGGTTTCTGGACATTTTGATGAGATTTTTAAGCCTGGCGCCCCTGTGACCATGTGAGCATAGCGCCAGCGCTCTCTGGATGTGTTAGACAGAGTGCTATAATGCTTGGTGCCCCTTACACCAGAGCGCCAACCCTCTTTTGGCAAAAAACCTTTCCAGAATTTCTTTCTCTAGGGTCCAATCTCTGTGTCTCATTTGTTGAGCCTCTCTATGAGTCAATGCTTCTTCCCACTGAACTTTGACATCCTTCCTTCTAAGGAACAAATACCTTGTTGTTCAGATTTTGTGGCCTTCTTCATTATTTTTTGAGTTTTTTTTTTCTATTGGGAGTTTGAAATCAATCCACTACTTTTTTCTCTCCTATCTGACTAAGCAAAAAACTCTAGTGAAGGACATCAGAAGTCTACGAATCTTCTCATTTGGTTTTTTTTGAGGTCATTGTTCTTGAACATCTCTCTTTTGTGTGAAATTCTTGATTTTCTTTGTTATCTTTGTTTTCTTTTTTGCTTCTTGTTTTCGATCATAGTATAAGAGGGTGTGTTGTTTGTACGAAACCCGCTTACGCTTGTATGAGTTTCCTTGATCTAAAAGGTTAATTGGCAGGGGAAGTGTCGTATTGAATTAATCATTATTCATACACAAACAATAAAGAGACACCCTAGTGATTGATTTGCATATTAGAAGACATTTCTAAAAAGTTTTAGCATCACATTGGATTTGATTGAGAAAATTTGTTTCAGGACATTCCTTATTAGTGTTTGATAGTGAAAACAACTCTCTCTCTCTCCCTTAAAATAAACATTCATCGAAAAGAAATGAATGCTTATCATATTTTATGCATTCTTTGGGGATTAATTCATCATTCCATCCATTTCACTTTCGTGCACCCTTTGAGTAAAGAACAACTATAAAACAAATGCTAATTAAAAATTATCTAGAACATTTTTGTTTTTAGGATCTTCCACCAATAGTAGACTAGGGTTAGCACTTTGGATTAGGCTGTGAGTACAACTCTCCAAAGTTTTCAAAACAAACATTAGCATCCTGAGCTAGGGAGAGTCAAATCCAATTATCGTATTGTTTTTCTAGGATCCCCCTCTCACACAGGGGTTACACACAAGGTCGCATTCGGGTGAATTACGGAGATTATCCCTCCGTGGTTCAACTGTTTGTAGTGGTCGGATTGTATATTGGGGGTCATTGGAAGGTATACCCATGATTATGTGTGGGAGCCTTCGGGTTGATTTTGAACTTGTTATCCTACCCATACGTTTCAGATTGGACTATCAACTGTACCCGCCCAGGGACTCACTATGAATTGGTGTCTTTAGTTGCCATAATCTTTAGGTACTTACACAAGGTGACGGTGAAGGGAAGTCTCACTGTACCTGGAACAAACATTGGTCAAACTCACTCGGGCTCCTTGGAGGGTAAATCCACAATTACTACATGGAAGCTTGCACCAAGGTGAAAGTTCGTTAAGCAGGTCGCCATTGTAACTGTTCCACCATATCCCAGCCCCTTCTCGACTTGATCACGCGACGTTGGATTTCATCACCAACTAGTACGATCATCGAGAGAAGTTTTGTCTGCTTGGTTGATTCCTAGATTTTATTAGCGCATGCTGTTTCTTTTTGTTAGTTGTCCCTAGATTTTCAGTGTGTTCTTTTATTCTCCACAATTGACCCCGTAGACGATAAAGGTCTTCGTCGATCACATAGGATGCAAGGGCTTCCTCTGGAAGTCTATCAACCCTTACCTCCTAACCCTCCAGAAGACAACTACCATAGAGAGGTAGACAATCAATCTGACGCTGGAAGTGCTATTGCTCATCCATTAGATAACTTAGAAGGTGTTTTGGTCACGGTTGAAAATCCCACTACATCTGTGTCGGTAACTCCTCTCGAACCAGTTTTGGTTTGTTTAGACTCCCTTGGGAACATCATAGATGAAGAGATCCCACGATTACCGGAGAGGATCTTTACCAAAACATATATGGGATCCACTGATCCAATCTTTGGTGATGAGTATAGGACTCCTGTTCGTCCTAGCACCGCAGTAGAAACCAATCCCACACCTGCTCGTTCTATATGGAGGAATTCATCGGGACACGATCTCTATGAAAATTTCGAATCTATTCGACAACCTTTTCATCCTCATGACCCTCCCAGTGAAACATGACCATCCGGTCAAACCATGAATCACCTAGTTGATCAGGTTATTAAACCTACTGTCACACCAGCACAAGTCCATCCTGATGCTGGACTCATCACCTTTACTTATATCCGAAGCACTTCAATATCTACCCCCATTTCTACAAGATTTTACTCTACGGCTCCACATGTTCCACATGATCCTGCTGGGACATCTTCTCACCCGAGAACACAGACCCTTGCTCACCAAACACAACCGGCTGGAGGGCAACCACCATCCAATGAACCTTTTCCTCTTGGAGGACTACCTTTCCATGGAGGGCCTACCTCTCCTGGGGGACAACCACCTTTTTATGCTCCTCCTAGAGGGCAACCTCCGTTTGCGAGTCATACACCGGTCATAAATCCACCGCTGGCAGGGGGGCAACCCTCGTTTGCTAGAAACCCTTCACAATCCTGGGGAGTATCTTCATGAGGAACTTTTACTCAACCCCATGTTGGGGGGTACTTGTATAATAACCCACTAGGAAGAGTATCCAATCCTGTCCCTTCCGAAACATCTTACGGATAATCTTATTCGGGCGGCATCCCAAACACCACCTGGAGTTCTCTGGGACCACAGTCTTATCCTCCTCATGGGCCTCATGTGTATCTACCTCTAGGATCTACTCCTCACTATTCTCAAGGGAAAAATATTTATCCTCCTCATGGGAAAATAAATCACCCGACCTATAATGTTCAGAACCCACCAGGTTATGCCAATGTTTCTCATGCACCATCGAATCCTTCTTATCCTAGCCAACAACAACTATATGTAGGAGGACCTAGTGGTTACAACTATTCACCTAATCCAGTCTATGGTCCTACTAGTGTTCCTATGCCGCACCAGTATCATTCACACATTAACCAACAACTACCTTTCCTTGTGACTCTGGATCTCCCAAACTTGTCTCAGTTAACTAATGATCCTATTTCTCATTCACTAGTTTGGCCAGTCATTCCAGCTAAACTTCCTTCTGATATTCTGAAATTTGACGGAAACCCTGGCGAAGATTCGAACAACCATGTGATGACTTTCCATTTGTGGTGTTCNTCCAGCGAACACTTACTGGTTTAGCAATGAAGTGGTATATTGAACTACCACGTGCTTCTTTTCATGATTTCAATTCCCTTGCCATGTCTTTCCGCATGCACTTTCAACTGCCTATTCACTACGAGACGGGTACTGAACTCTTGACCTCCCTTCGTCAATCTAACTCTATGCATATCTCTGACCTTATTCATGAGTGGAGGCGACGATGAAGGATGATAAAGGCAGTCATTCCTAACATGCTATTGGCAGAATGGTTTACTAAATCACTGTTACCCCCAATAGCTCACGATGTCGCTATGGGTGGTGAGGTCACAGAGGAACAAGCCATCGCTCGGGCTCAGTATTTAGATTTGGTTTATTCCCAATCTGGTACTTTGTATGATTTACTTCCGAATACTGCTCAAGCTAATACCGATCCTTCTAAGCCATCATCCTCATCTCATGCAGATAGTGTTATCGGTTCCGTCAAAACTCAATCTTTTTCCAAATTGACTACACCCTCCTCTACCTCCCCCCAAACTCAGATCTCTGAGGTGAATGCAGTTCAATATGCCCCTTCACAACAATCTAGAGGTAAGAAGAAGACAAATAATAAATCAAAAAATAACAATGAACAAACAAAAAATCAAGCTCAACCACCTGCTACTAAAAAGCAAACACAACAGAAGCTGAAATTCCCTGACAAAGGAAAAGACACTAACGGTGTTGGTACTTTACCAGATCCATCATCGTCCTCTGTCAATATTCCATCAATTAATCCTCCATCTGGACCACTTCACATTGAGAAACCCACATTCGACTCTATCTTACGCCCTCCTAAGAGAACTATATGCAAAGCTACCTTTAATCCTAGTTCACGTGCCACCCAGAACTACAACATTGTTGAAGATTTGGCTCAAGTACCATGTGCTATGTCTGCATTAGAAGTTCTACAAGACTGCCCCAGTCAACGTAGAATTCTCTTGGCCTCTCTTGGCGCTGTTGATCCTGAGTCGTCCAATCAGATCATGTTTAACCTAGACAATTATGCATCTCGACTCTCCCACCAACTTGCTTTCCAAGTTGATGTTGTTGTTCACAATCAACAAATCCACCGAACTATTCTGGATGAAGGGGCCTTGACTTGTGTCATGTCTTTGGCGTGTTGGAAAGGTTTAAAATCACCAGCACTCAAAAAATCCCCAACGATGTTACGTGCCTTCGACGAGCGAGGTTTTCATCCCCATGGGATTTTACAGTCCCTGCCCATCCAATTGGGTCGAAAAACTGTTACTGTTGATGTTGAGGTGGTCGATGCTCCCCTCGATTACAACTTGTTACTTGGAAGAAGTTGGTTTTATGCCATGATTCTCGTTGCCTCGTTAGTTTTTCAATGTGTCCAATTTCCTCATCAAGGCAAAATTGTCACTGTTGATCAGTTGGATTTCTGCAGGACTGATGCTCACGCTCCTTCTACCAACAATATTCCTTTCTCGGGAGACCACAAGATCATGTATGAAAGCATTGGTGTTCTCTTACTGAAATAGTCTAGCCTCATGGGTACCTTCCCTACACTAATTCCATTGACTACACATCATATTACTACCGTCGATATGATTTCGACTTAGTCTTATCAATCTTTGGAATCATCTGACCCTTGGATTGTACCTTGTCCGTTGGAATTCGATGCACTAAGTGACACCGTGCCACTTAGTCCAGCCGAAACGTCATACGTTTCTACCCAATCTACTTCTCCCTCGTCAGATGACCAACATCTATTGGCGCCTGACGTTTCCTTGATGCAATCACGGTTGAGTCCCTTGTCATCTGCGATCGACTACATTTCCCCAACTTTTCCTTCTGATGAATCTATTCCGAAAATGCTTCGCATTGACAAGTTGCCTCGGGATAATAACCATCATCGGTCTTCTTTTCTTCCCCCTCATGAAGAAATTCGGGCAGATATACAATCTATCTCCCCTCCTGATGTTGATTTTCTATCGTCTCCCATGCTTTCGACTTTCGAAGATTTGTATCCGATAGTAGACATGGTGATTTCTTCGGTACGGTTATTGGAGCCTGATCTCCTTACTCCTATCACGACCCTCAACATGTGTTCCTTGCCAAGTGATTATCTTTGATCCAACGAATATCTCTTGGAATCCATGATTGAGTTTTGTCCCTTGACATGGTATCCTTCCAGGGCATTATCCTGTCAGACGCCATGATCAGGAAGAAACCACGAGCATAGTTTCTCTTCTCTGTGGAAAGCTCATTAAAAAATGAAACATAGGTCCACAACTTAGTTCTTTTCCTGTGTCAAGTTCGTTAAAAAATGAAACGGTCATCTCTCTTGAACCTTCTTTTCATCCACCCTTCTCCTTTTTCTCATCTACTAGAGAAATTGGTGATGACCTTAGAGCCAGTGAATGAATTGAACCTTGGAGGGCATGTCTCCAGCCTTTGCTGATCATTTTGGAGATTAAGCCACTAGCTTTCATGCTGGGGGCATATCGAGCTTAGTCTTTGTTCTTTCTCATGCTCATAAATACATGAGAATGCATCTGGGTAGACTTTTATCTCTTTTTCGAACCTATATGGATACACGAAAAATGAACCCCCTGGAGTCTCCTTTAAGCTCCTTTTAGGCTCTCTAAACATGAAAATATTGCCGAGTGATATTGCTTCCTTTCCCACTCGTTAAAAGGTCTGAAAGGGCATCTTTCGAGTGATAATTTATCTCTTTTTCGGCCTCGTGAGACTACCATTATGAAAAAGGAAAACACTAGAGTCATCTTTAAGTTCTTTTCAGACTCTCTAAAGATGAAAAGATTGCCGAGCACCTTGTTCTCTTCACGCTCGTTAAAGTATTTGAAGAAAATGTCTGTTGAGCGATAGTTTATCTCTTTTTCGGTCTCATCAGACTACTTTATGAAAAATGAACTGAGAGAGTTCTCTTTTAAGTGTTTTTCCAAACTCTATAATCATGAAAAACCTTCGAGTTCTCTATCTTTGGACTCGTTAAAACAAACAAAGTAAGAGGAACTTACTGAAGGTAAGTTTTATCGAGCATGTGTTATCCTCCTCGAGCTCGTTAAATTAAAAAGAGGTACTCATCTATCTGGATGGGGGAAAAAATTGAAATAAACAAGCCAAGCAGTTTTTGAGAACATTACCATGTAACTCTTAGAGTCGCCCTTAAACACGACACTTTGTCTTTGCGCACATCTTAATCCATTGAACCTCTGCACTAAACCAATCCTCTGAGTTTTTCTTACTCCTTTGGGTCACCCGATGAAAGTCACAGTATCCATTGCATCATTGTGTTTTGGTCCATGTCATGTTTTTGCTGTTATGCCTCAGTGTTCAAGGGAAGTATCCGCCTCGAGAGTCAGCCATCCTAAATATCTTGTTTCAATACCTGTGTCAGTCCATGTTCATTTTATCTACCAATTACATCTATGTGTCTGTTTCGTGTCGTTGATGGGGGATACATCAAGGCCCTCCTTCGACGAGTCTATTCCTATCGACTTCAACATATTATCCAGGAACTAGACTTAGAAACCAATTAATACTTTGGAACCCACATGCTTGAATGGCATGCCTCCTACCATTCGACAATGGGTTTACATCATTGACCTCTAATTGGATGATTCCACGGATGTTCGACTTCAGTTCATCCATTCACATTCGTTGGAATGTACTAGAGTACCTTGGGAATCATTGACATTAATGGTGATCTCCCTCGTGCTTGTTAACGGTTTACATCATTGATCGGTAAT
>SNQJ01S0012745.1:271578-285268 GCA_010110895.2 Picea sitchensis | reverse complement strand
AAAAGTAGGAAGCTTTTAGTACTTGTGTGGCTCATAACCTTTCCATATCCATACCTTGCCATATCCAACCAGGTCTTGATCTTATACATGACTTGCTTATTGGCATTTATTTCTATAACCAGTTTTTATTTTTAATTTTTTGTTTACTACCCCATAACCAAATTAACATGACATTTTACTATGTCAGTGTGTGCATTCAGAAGTTGAAAACATTTGAATTAATACAGGCCTCCAGCCTTTACCACCTCCAGTGGTATGCATTTAAATAATATAATCATGTGATTTTATAACTGTGCATGATTATTCCTTCCCTGAGCACTTTCGACGCAGTTCCCCCACCTCAGTGGGGTCTGCTGACCTCCCAGTCAATGGATTTTCAACTCTCGGAGCTGGAGTAGCTCTTTGAGTCCGTACTAGAACCTCCACGGAACAAATCCATAGGCCTTGCACGAAAACTCACCCGTGAGAACTAGCGGCGGCACAAGTTTCTCCTACGTGGCCATCGACTATGACCACGTGCCTATCCACAAGGCGTTTCGGGATTTCATGTACTGGGTGTTTTGATATGAGTCACCCTCGACTCTCTCTATCCCTGAAATCTAAAACAAGAGTCTAGCGTGTGCTATCTTTTCCCTTAACTTCCACCGGCGTGACCTCTAGCTATGACCCGGGGCCCCAACTTTCGAGTGCTACGGGACTTTACCCTTTGCGAACTTCGAGGATTAGCTCTCCTCCTTTCTTCCGAGGTCTGAACCCTCGAACCCCATTTGCCTCAGATCAAAGTTCCACAGCTTTCCAGGTTCGACAGTCTAGATCAATTCCTCGTGAATCGACAATTCACGTTTCGGGGTTTCGAAAAACAGTTTCCCCTCTTTTCTTCCGATCTCTAGTTTTTTGAAATCCATGTGAGTCAGATCCAATGACTCAAAGCTCCTCATAATCCAACGGTGTGGATCCTTTCTCGTGAATCGGGACTTTGTGGTTCGCGAAATTAGAAAACAGTTCTCTTCCCTTTTTCAACTTCCGTCTTCATGAAATTCAAGTGAGTTAGATCAATGGATGACACTCGCCGTGATTCAATGGTCTAGATCTCTCCTCATGAATCAGAAGTTTGCGTTTCAATATTTTTCGAGAACAACTTCCTCTGTTCTCCCAACTTTTGATTTTCCGATTTCTCGATGAAAGGAATCAACGGTTCGATCTTCCTTGAGATCGACGATTCAATACCTCCATTGATATTTCGAGTGCTGAATGACTCTTAGTGTTATCCTCCTCGTAGTTTCTTTTGATCTAACGAAGCATGACTATCGACTCTTCTCCCTTCAAGGATTCCTACCGTCCATTCAGGTTCTCAATGACTTCTTTCCAAATATCTTGGCGTCAATTCTTCTGGACTTAAATTCCTCCCTAACTTGAAGGATTTCAAATATTTTGAAGGATTCGATGGTGTTTTCCCTCCCGAGCTTCAGTTAATGAAATTTTAACTTCACCTTGCCGCACACTTGCGCTCTGCGTGCAAACTTGCACTATTTCTCCCTGAGCTTTTAACTTACTTAGTCTCAAAGGGACTCGACCCTTCTGTGTTTTCTAAAATACTTTTTGGTGCCCTCCTGGCACCCTCTATGCTCATCTCCTGGAGTCTTTCAAACTTAAAACAAGTTCCCTCTATAAGCACTTCTTGCGCTTGATATGCACACTCTACATACAAAAGCTCTATGCTATCTCTTCTGAGCCTCGTTTTCTGAACTAGAAGCATTATGTGTCTCTTTCATTTCTTTTCACTTTGTGGAAATTAAAATTAGTTTTGTCACTTGTCAACCTTCTGCTATACAATGCGCAGATGACTAGAATTTTTCAAGACTTCGTTTCTTGACAATTCCTTCATCATTCATAAACAATCTAATTTAAGAAAATGTTTCAATTTCATGAATTTTCTGAGCTCTTCTCGGCTCTATACTTTTGGGTAATAGCTCCCTCTTTCTTAGTCCCTACCCACGTGACCAAGGGTCGTGACCAAGTGCCAGACTACTAGGTGCTACTTGGGCCTTCGACCTTCGAAGAGTTTAAGGCACACACAACTATCTCCCGTAGTTCCGATTTACCTAATTCATGTAAATTGGGTGGATCAACGGTCTATGTTTACCCAACATCCAACAGTTAAAATCCGTTGCAGTTCTTCCATCTTCGAAGATTTCAAGACTTCAGGTTTAGGTCCTTGAGGCTTTCATACTTGCTTTCCTTTCCAACCCACGACTTCCGAAATCCCGATTTACTTTACCCTCCGGGCCCACATAACACAGTTGTCGCCCACAACCACGGTGGCACGTGGCACGTTCAGGAGGGTCCATGTCACCTTCAACGACGTCATCAGGTCCCACCATGCTCACTTTTCTTTTCGACCCACTGGCACGTGGTACACACCCATGTGTCCATGTCCATTCCAAGTGAAATCCAATGGTTAGACCTCTCTCAGATCTACGACGCAGATCCTTTTGGCATTTCGGGGTTTCGAGGTTTCAAGGTTTCGTGCCTAAGCTCACTCTGCTTTTCCCCAACAACCGAAATCGTGCAATCACGACTTACCTTTTGCTTGATCTAACGGTCAAGCCTTATACTCCCGATCTATCGTGTAGATTGTTTTGGAACTTTCGGGGTTTCGGGTTTTGGTCCTAGAGGTTCTCGCACTCGCTTCCCTCTCCAACTCCCGAACTTCCGACCTCTCTCACCTTGGGCCCACAACACAGTTGTCACCCACCAAGGTAGTGACACATGGTGTCCTTAATAAGGTCCACTTCACTCCCAGCGACGTCATAGGGCCCCACTACTTTCACTTTTCATTTCGGAGTTTCGAGCATCAAGAGTTCGTGCATCTACACATCTCGAACTTCTGTTTGCCGAAATTTTGAAATTATGGTCTATCATCTACTTGATCCAATGATCAAGTTCCTCTCCTACGATCTACGGTGTAGATCATTTTGGGATTTTGGGTTTTCGGTAACTGAGAGTTCACGATCCAGCGACTCCAAATCTCTTGTCACTTCAATCCCCAAATTCCGATACACGAGTTCTTGTACGAGATCCAACGATCCTCGATGATTTGGATCTAACAGTCCAGATCTCTCCTATGCTTACACATATCAAATCTCTTTAGCCCTAACTTCCTCGCTAGTTGGTTGGATCCGAAGGCTCACGGGATTTCGACACCTTTTCCTGGAAGCGTTCCACCATCTGATTCTACATAATACATGATACATAATACATGATACATATAAGCATCACAGGCATGCAAAACATAATATTAAGCATAAGATGATACTTATCTTTGAAATCGTGGTAATTCCACCAACCACGTGTAGGCCTTCCACGAACCTCCCAGCCTTAGACCACACTACTCATCATGTTCAGTAGTGGGTCACCCCTGAGCTGGGACTAAGCTCCACCCAAGGAAAGGAATCCTAGTCTAGGCTGACGTTACAGGGAAAACTAGACAGAATAATGGGAAGGAGTCTTCCCAAGATGCCTTCTTACTCCCACTACTCATGGACTCTCATTCCCCACATCCCTGTTCCGCCCGAGACTATACACCTTCACAAGCACAATCCATCAGTGCTTCACCTCCCTCTCTGGGTCTTGGCAACAGGCCGGATCAGGAAGTCTTAGAGCTCCGTAGCTGGTGTTGGACTCTCTCTGGAAGAATACCACTTCCCAACAGACTCCTTCACCTAGAAATAGCTTCTCACGGGCCTGACAGACTGCCTCTTTAACTAAGGGCCTTAAAACTCGGTTCTTCAACCCCTTCCGACTCAATTCCCGCATGGTGAGGATAACCACAACAACAATAGCAATTCGGTTAACTCACGGTGACAGAAGCAACATGAATTTGGGTATGGACATCCAAAAATGACAATAGTCCACACTAAGACACAATACGGTTCAAACATTTACAGGGTGCTTGGACTTTACAGGAGACACGACTCAGTCCGCAAGTTTGCCACTAGTTCCAGGGTGCGTGACAAGGAATCAACATAGAGGTCAATCGTAGGGATAAACAAAATTCATGAAAGATGGGGAATGGCAAAGTGAATCAGGTGGAGAATGGAAAAATGCAAGAGCAAACAATTTTCCCGTGAGGGTTTCCTTCATGGTGCGCGGGTAAGAAAATGCAGATGCAGAGGCAAAACAGGTTCAGACAGGCATCACGGTGAACTCAGACGGAGGATGACATAATGACCGAACCCTCCTCCCCCCACGACTGAATTCTGTAGTTTTTTAACTGCATGTGCCTGGGTTGACACATGTCACCCATGAAGCTGCATACACTCCATCAACATGTGTTCCTCTCCAAGAACTTAGGACAAAACATATATTTCACATGGATTTTGGAATAATATTAAAATATTATTCCCAAGGACTTAATCCCTTAGGCTTAGCCCCTAGGCTCAACACTTAGTCTCTCTTTCCAACCTTCCAGCCCCCAATCCCTTATCCACTCTGTGGAAGCTTAGTCCCCCATCACTCATTTATTGTGGTTGATCTGCATGTAGCGGTGTTTATATTTTTATTAATGTTCTGCATGATTACATATACAAAAGTAGGCTCCCAACCTTAACACTTAGGCTCTCTGGCCTAATAATACATAAGCCCACAAGCTTATATAAACTTGGCTCACCAGCCTATAAAACATAATTACAATTCATAATGCAAGCTTTATACTTCATAGACATGATTTACAACAGGGCTCGGCCTTGGGGACATTACATCCACTGGTCCACAAGTCGAGTGCGGTAAAAGAGGAGGTACCACCCTTGGGTGCGTGCCCCCCTCTAGCCACCAAGCTGTTGGCACCCCCTATTGTCAAGCTTGGCGACCCCCACTATGGCGACGAAAGTTGCATGGTGGAGGAGGAGATTCCTCCAAGTTGGCAGTTGGAGAACAATGCAGGGAAATTGGAGGACAACGCAGGGGATGCCAATGAATTTGGCGAGGAGGAGGAGGAGGAACAACCTCAACATTTCGCCAACTGCCTCATGGAGGAGCACCTTCAACTCCTTTTCGAGATCAGGCAGAAACAGGATGACCACATGCACTCCCAGAGCGTCCTCATCCAACAGATGGACATCTTGTTTGATGCATTAATGTATGCCCCTGCGTGCGCTAGATGCCCTACTCACGGTCAGTGATTCACCCCGGTCTACACAATACATGGACAACCAGGCTCAGCTATGGAGTGATATCTCCAGGTTTTGGTTTTTTGTCTATTTCAGTTGTAGGGTCATTGGTCTAGCTTACCACGACAACAAGATAGATGAACTAGCAATTTTTTCTTATTCTGTTTGTGTAGTTTTAGTTATGACAACTCTGTCTATAGCTAGCCTTGGCGATAGGTTGTAGAACATTGTTCAAACCTTTTTGTTTCCACAAATAGATTGTAATTTTTTATGTAAACATTTTGGTTCGAGCAATGCTAGAAGTGAGAAAGATGTGTCAATCGCTGAACATCAATGAGCCACCTGTTCTGGTTTCTCACTTATGGTGGAAGAAGTGGTTTACACTTGTCACTGTACATCATATATACATCATAAATACAAGATTCTACACTATTATTTACAAAGAAAATAATATTTTATTTATTTATTTATTGCTAAAGGGTAATACATATATAACTTTTAACTTAATATATTGGACATAACCACCATCTTATGCATTACAAATAACAAATATGGAAAATACAAAATAAAATCGAAACTCCCCTCTCATTTGGGACCATCATCTCTTTTTAAAATGTGACAAAAATACAAAGTAACTAAAACCCGACAATTTCCATCGAAATTCTAGTTTTCTACTTTGATCATCACACGCAATAAATTCGATTTCGATTTATAATGATATAAGCAAATTTATGTAAAGATGTCGTTGCAGAGAGGGGGATATGGGAGTCTTTCAGATCTGCATTGTAAGAAAAGGAGCAAGTGCCTACAAATCTATCAACATATAAGGTAGAGTGTTTGTAGATGGATTCGAGTCACGATCAGCATATAGGTCAGAAAGAGTCAAAACTCAGAAACAAACAAACGTAGAAGATTGATTTCCACTACTGGTGAGTCGACGATGTGTCATGACATGACAGTCGACCTTCAACAGACGACCGTTTAACCATCAATTTTCATTACCTAGTTGAAGCTCAAGTAAATCACAATTCTAAGTAGAACTTTCCTCCATCGTTAATGGTTTATATATTTCTCGGTGACTTGTTGAAATGTGCCAACCAATTTTCCATGTGGATTGGATGTTTTCCTTTAAAGGGTTTTGGGTTTTACTAAATCGCTGTATTCATTGTATGATTGATTGTTGTTGGTTTTTTCATTAAATTGAGTTTAGGCTTCCGCTGCCCCACACTGGTTTCATAGTGTGTTTCATACATTGGACATTGCACAAGAGACAACATAATGGTTTATACGCTTTATAGTAAAATGTGGGTAAGTAAGGTTTGTTGAAGGCTGTAATAGTTTTAAGAAAGACTTAAGAAAGACGCTTTATAGTACATTCTTAGAAAGCTTTTATATGAACTGGAATTATGTTGACTTTATATGCACTCGAAGTAGTTCAATTAGCCTCATGGAAACAGGCATATTTGTGATGCTTTCCAATTTCGGTGAAAAAGTATATAGTTTTTCAAAGGTTATGATGGAAACTTTGAAATGACAGGTTGAGTAGTTGAACCTATGAGTTACATAGTTCCAACATTTCAGTCTCTTCACAACATTTCTGAACCATAATGAAAAACCTAATGCGTTAGCCAATACCTTAAGCGAGGTGCTTTTACAGATATAGGTGGAAGAAAGGTGTATATACGGTTATGTATGATAACGATATTTAAACACAGGGAAATGAAAAATGAGAACTATAATTTTCATGAATGAACGAAATATTAGACTTGGATCAGGAGGAGGGTTTAAAAGTTGATAGGGATTGAATTTTATTTATTAATGTCTTCTTCACATATGCGTTAGTGAAGGGTCGACGGCTGCGCGCAGTCTACTCTGTATACGACGCAGTTTGCAGCTCACCAAATAGGTTACCCAGTTCTCAAGATCACTGCGCAGTACACAAATTGTTCAATTTGCTGCCCGCTGTGAATACACACTAAAAAAAATGATTTACCAATAAATTCATAAATAAGACAAAAACTTGTCAAAACACAAAATACTTATATTAATGTTTGCTGTCAGCTGTCAATACATACACTTAAAAACATGATTTACAAATAAACTTATAACAGACAAAAACTTATCAAAACACAAAATACTTAATATTAATTAATTTCTGCTTATTAATGCAGAATAACACAATGTTATGTTTAGCAAGTAAATTTAGACAAAAAATTGTCAAAACACAAAATACTTGATATTAATGAGCTTTGGCCCAGAGGGCTTGGTTTAAAAAATTCAATGACAAAATGAACTTGGGATCTAATGGTTTCTTTTATCAACTCTTCAGGTGCTAGTTCTTTCTACCTTTCTGCTTCTTCTCTGTGCATCAACTGCTTCTCTTCAGCATCCATTATGCATCATATACTACTAACTAACTAAGAGACTCTAATTAAACAAGAAACTCAGACTTATATAGACAGAAGCTATGACTTACTAGAAACAGACTCAACATTAAACACTACCATAACTATCACTAACTCTTCAACCACTTAATTTAATTAGAGAAGATAAAATTTAGCTCCATTTATAACTCTCCTATTTACCGACCAACTTTTGAGTAAACTTAAGACTTTGTAGTTGCATACTGTCTTATTGACCTTTCTACCACTGACAGATTTTGACTGACACACCAATGGAGGGAGACCTGAAAATCTCATCTACTTGTAATTGTAATTAAAATTTCCAATAGTTGGAACTCTTTGATAATGGAAACACGTATCTTTGTTTACTGTAAACTCTCATACGTTACCTAAACCTGCGCTTTCATCATATTTAAAAATTCCAATTATAACAATTTGTTAATCTGCAATTTTGTTTCACCGAGTCGGTGCTTCTGCTGCCTGTTAATTTGCATGGTACAGGAATTTGTTTGTCTCTTAGAACTGTCGTGGTGTGGTGGGACTTTTCAAAAATCTGACCACAAATCTGAAAGATTAATCCTTTTCAAGCGGCACAGATATCACCATAAATACATTCAATATTGAATGTTTAAAAGTAGATGGTGAATAGTGGGTACACGTAGGATCCAAAAGTATCTGTCCCGTCTGCGCAGGAATTCTGGGAATAACTTTCTTTTAAATTTGTAAGTTTGTGTTGTTGGGTAGCTGAAGCATAAACTCAACAATATTATAACAATATTAATGACAAGTAAAGTAAAAAAATAGAACAACAATCATACAATGAATATAGTGTTTATTTGAAAAAACTTTTTTAAGAGAAAAAACTACAATGAATACAGTGTTTACCTGAAAAAAATTTTGTAAGAGAAAAAATCACATGACAATGTTCATCAATATTGTTATTATTCAAGGGAGAATTACAGCATCTAAATATAAACTTACAACCATTTTTTCACTCTCTTTCCATATATCCAGCTACACTACATTGCTGACTTGCCCACACCTCTATGAGTATAATAAATATATAGAATCTATTATATTGTTAAACAAACCAGATTCACCAATTACACAAACTGCTTATTATAATGTTCATACATGCACATTCCATTTTTAAATGCATGCAGCCACATAGGAAATTAGTTAGCAGTTTCAACATGTATAGGCTGTCCATGTGCTTCTCTTAGATACCTTTTGACTGTGATGATATATATTTTTGCCGCTGGCCATTAAAGCTCCCCCGAAAATCCAAAATTCATGTTGGGTTGTTTACGGAAAATCTCAATTGCTTGGAAGTACACCCAAGCGTTAAGAGAGCATGAGGAATAATGTCCACATGTCCACATCTATGAGTGAAATAAGTATTGAAACATTGGGTGTACCCGGCCATCAATATGTAGAAAAAATAGCCCGCCCGATGCAAATAATATATTTAAAGATATCATGTTTTGATTCAAATCAACGAACAATGAGATCAGCAATTTGGAAGGGAGATGGACTTCATTGACGATCTCTGAGTTTCTTCACATGCGCTTGATTTTGCTGGAGTGCTATGCGTACTTCTAGATGGATATAGGCAATCTAATGAACAAAGGAAGTGGCATGTTGTTGGGCGTTGAGCTGCTCGGAGATAGGTGGAGGCCTAAACTCAAACTGGGCTGCCTATTGGTACACATAAGAAACTTCAAAAGGGAGCAAACCATGATAGAATGAAGGGCCTGATTCTACTGCAACTGTTTGGAATATGTTATGTAAAGCAATTTCGTCAAGGTGGATTGACTACCTGGAATTGACTATTTATTTGGAGGTGAAATGAAGCGGACTACTGAAGTTTGCACTCCATTGCACTCCAAAAGCTGAGAGAGCATTCCGAATTTCACTTTTTTGGGGGGAAGAAACTAGCATTCCAATCAGATGTGATGGTGCATAGTAGTTCAAAGGATGTCTAAACATGTCAAAAACGCAGCTCTATGCTTTGCTAGGATGTAATTGCAATGCCTTGGTTTTGATCTTTTAAATGTTTTGAAAATATATGTTTTGGTTTTGATCTTTTAAATGTTTTGAAAATATATGATATATGTTTTACATGATGTAAACATTTTATATAAATTTCTATTACAAAGCTTAAACTAATTTCGATTACAGAGCTTAAACTAGTCAATGTCTAGATATCTGTTTTTAATAATTACATTTCACCTTGCCATTAACTTATCATTTAACCTTGCCATTAATTTATCATTCACTTTTTTACATGTTAGCCTAACCTCTCTGATCTAATTTGAATTTAACCATTTTTAAAATCTAGTCACCACCTTCTAACTTGTCCACATTATTGAAACTAAGAAAAGTTAGATTAGGAATTTCCTTACCACCTTCCACTCATGGCATGCAAGGAAGTTGGAATTAGGGAGAAGAGGCCATTTTGTACAAGGATTAGGGAAGAGAAAGAAGGAGTTTTACCTTAGAAAAGGTAGATTATCTCATGATTGAAATCCAGAGAAAACGATAGAGAGAAAGAGGAAAAGATTGATGTAGAGTAATATAAATCAAATTGAATAGAGAGGAACCCTTAGGATCCTTGAAAAAAAGGTGATTATAAAATTCCTAAGAAATAAGAGCAATTTGGTTGGAGTTAAATTTGAAATAGATAGTAGGGAAGAACTTCCTTGTTGCAGAGAAAAGGAGAGTGTTAGAAGCTAGTGTGACTAAAGAACTCAATAGAAATTTTTAGTAATGGGAAAAATTACTTGGAAGTCTTGAACTTGTTTTCTATGCCATCGTGGTTTCATAGACTAGCAAAGGAGTAAAATCTATAAAGGATTTCTTATGGTTGGGAGGAAAATTGTTCACACTAATCAATTAACTGATCATTTTGCTGACAAGATAAGTATTCTACTATTGTTGTGTATATTTGTTTATCATATACATGATTAATATATGGTAAAAGAAAAAAGAGTTGGATGAATTATGAGTGGAAACCTCCATAATCAAACACTATGAATGATTTTATACATAGCTACAACCACCACATTTATATTACTAACTTGAAACCTCTATTTTAATTAAGTTTTCTTTTGCTTAGGAATCACTTATTAGGGATATAACACGAATTATGGTATAATTCTGATCCCTATATTGACTAGAAAACTGTGTCTTGATCCTTCATAATAATGAAATAAGTAGAGTTGATGCTTCATAATAATGAAATTAAGAGGGATCAAATCCCTTTAGGTGCAAAGATTTTCATTATTTTTTTGCTGAATTTAAAAAAAAAAATTACTTATAAAAACTTGATCCCTTATATATGAACCATAAATAAAATATTTCAATATCCAACTTGAAATAGATAATAAATGTGAAAGGTTATTATATGTTAACTCTATATATATTATAGTTAATGTCATAAAACTACCAAAAAAAAATCAACAAAATTAAAAAATTGTGAAAAAAAAAGAAAATATTTCAATATCCAACTTGAAATGAATAATAAATGTTAAAATTTATTATATGTTAACGTTATATATATTAGTTTTAGTGTCCTAAAACTACCAAAAAATTAACAAGATTGAAAAATGTGATAACAAAAAGAATTTAAATGACAATGTTACTTTGTATTTTTACTTTGGAATGACGACCATTTAACCATCAATTTTCATCTCCCAGTGGAAGCTCAAGTGAACTTTCCGTCGCAAATCATGCTGCGGATGCCCGTTTCATGAGTTTGACAAGAGACCACATAAATGGTAAGTAGGGTTTGTTGAAAGTTGTAATTTTTTTTTAAGAAAGACGCACGCTTAAAAGACTAGTAAATTCATTGAAAGCTTTTATATGAACTGGAATTATGTTGATTTTTAGGATTGACGCTAATGTTCTATTAGCTATCATACTCCTGTTGATAGATAAAGTAGTTCAATTAGCCTCATGGAAATAGGCATATTGTGATACTCGTCAATTTCGGTGAAAAGTATATAGTTTTTTAAAGATTTTGATAGTAACTTTGCAATAAGGTAGCTTAAATGTGTTAGGTTTTTGTTTTTTTGGTATTTTTTTTGGGATATTTGTTAGAAATTCAGTTAGATATTGTTGAATTAATTTGACAAGATATTGTTAGATATACAGATTTGAGTGATTAAATCTGTATAATTTAAGTATTTCAGGAATTTTGTAGCATGCTGAATTTATTTCTGCATTTAGAAATGCAATTTAAATAACAGAAAATTGTAATTTTGTGGAACTTTATGTTGACAGATTCAAGTGAGAAAAACAAACACTTAGAACAATTAAACAAGGACCTTTGAAATGATAGGTCGAGTAGTTGAACCTATGAATTACATAGTTCCAAAGTGTTACTTTCTTGACGACATTTCTGAAAAGTTGATAATTTTTGTCATTAAATTCTAAACCATAATGGAGAACCTGATGCACTAATAAAGACCTTAAGCTAAGTGCTTTTTTAAAGATATAGGTGGAAGAGAGGTTGCATGTTCGAGATAATGCTCACATTATTACAGTATACTGAAGTTTGGAAATTTGTTTGGGTTGTTGGAGGATGTTGAGAAATTCTTTCAACCTCTCTCTCCAAGAATAGAATAAGTTTAATCTGATAACACTTATTTAAGTTTGATGTATCTCAGTTTAATTTGTGCAATACAATTACAGTTTGTGTGAATCTTATGCCATAGATGATCTCCCAAATTTCAATTGTGCATAAGGTTATATATGATAACGATATTTAAACAAAAGGGCATGAAAAATAAGAATTATAATTTTCATGAATGAACTAAACGTTGAATTACACTTAAAAAAAACAGGCTAGACTTGATTAGGAGGATACGCAGTAAAATTATTCAATAAAAACTCAATGATTTTTATGACGTGGATTGCAAAATTTCACATTCTGCCCTTTTTTTTCTGTCCTGTCTTTTGTCACGTTTACGTTAAAACGCTTTGATTATCAAGAGAAACACAAGTCCTGTTTTGGTAGTGTATTGAAACCGCCAAAAATATTAACAGGATTGCAAAATCCGATAAGAAAGATAATTTAAAGGATAATGTTATGTAGTATTTTACTTTTAAAATGGCAATCGATTGTTTAACCATCAATTTTCATCTCCTAGTTGAAGCTTAAGTAAATCACAATTCTAGGTAGAAGATTGATCCATGGCAAATCATGCAGCTGGTGCCTGTTTCATGCTAGATTAAATATTATTTATTAATGTCTACCTAAATTAATGTCTTCGCCACATAAGCTTTAAAACTCTTTGATTATCCAGGGAATCACATGCCCTGCACGTGCCTATATACGGTAAACTTTGATACTTTACCTAAAGGTGCGCTTTCATCCTATTTAAAAATTCCAACTATAATATTTTGTTAATCTGAAATTTTGATTCACCGAGTCGGTGCTTCTGCTGCTTGTCAATTGTGATATTATTTCGAGTTGGAAGGTACATGAATTTGTTTTTGTCCGTTTTTGGCCTAAAATTGTCGTGCTGTGGTGGGACTTTTCAAAAATCTGACCACAAATCTGAACGATTCATCCCTTTCAGCTGCATAGATATCACTTTCATCTACGGTCCATGGGCCTCTCATAGATACCAGGCTGGCCATCCAAAACCCAAAATTCCACATAAAATCCAAAACTCAGATCCTATGCCGGATGTTGTCCAGCGAAAATCTTAGATGCTTGGAAGTACACCCAAACGTGGGGAATAAAGTCCTCGTCTATGAGTGAAATAAGTATTGGAACATCGGGTGTACCCTGCCATCAACCTGTGGAAAAAATGGCCCACCTCATGAAAATAATACTGTTTACTTTATCAACGAACATTGAGATTTCGTATTCCTCTTTACTTTATCAAGTTAACGTAAACTCTATGGCAACTTCCGTGATAAGAATAGTGATGGAAATAATATATAGTGATGGAAATAATATATTCTGAAGCTTGAGAATCTAATTAACATCTTCCATATTTTCATATTTTAAAGTGGTTTTCTTATACAAGTCTTTCTTTGAAGGTGAAAGTATCCTACCCGTGAAAGTAAATGTGAATATCGGGCAGAAAATTCGTTTTTCGAAAACCA
>SNQJ01S0012745.1:248209-267671 GCA_010110895.2 Picea sitchensis | reverse complement strand
TGATTGACTACTGAAAATGTCCAGTAATAAGATCATTGTCCTATATAACTATTGAAATTTGATGTTCGAGGGAATTCAACAAATGGTAGTGTATCCATAGGATAATTCAGTATCGAGATTGTCCTTTAGGAGGTCGAGAAATGCCAGTTCTACAAAGAACGTCAAATATGGTCAGAATCTTTTGTACCTTAAATGTGTCAAATGGGAAGCTCGAATGTGTGGAGAAGAAAAGAGCAAAAGACGGAAGATTCAGAGTGGGTGTAAACGTTGATGAAGACCAGTCAAACAAATGACAAATTTTGTAATTGTGATTTCAGTATTGTAAGTTTTATGTAATGTAGGCATTAAGGGGGGGGTGTTAGAGATAATGCCTCATTTATGATGCATACTAGAGTTTAGGGATTGGTTTGGTTTGTTGGAGAATGTTGAGAGATTCTCTCAACCTCTCCCTCCAAGAGTGGAATAAGTTGGATCTCACTCTAACTATATATACTTGATGTATCTTTGTTTATTGTATGTAATACAAACTATTATTATTGTGTGAGTTATTCATGTGCAACGATAGCTCTCCAAATTCTCAATTGTCAAAAGACCCGAAAGCTTCAATCTCCAGGAGTGTAAGGAATCTTGCTCTCAAAGATAAGCCCATGAAATTTGTGGGTGGGAGTTGGAAATATAATATATAACTAGAACAACCACAAACTCATGGTTGGTAAACGCCGAAAGGTTTCTGTTGGCCCGGAAAATGAAAGGAAACCATAAAATGAAACGTGACCATAAAATGAAACTCACAGCTACCCATGACCATAAATGGTTACTCCTTTATGTGTAAAAACCCTAAAAACATCATGTTTTTCTTATAAAACCCTAAACCATGAAAAAAAATGTATCAATAGTGAAGATCGAAAGTCAATATATTCCACATTTTTATGGTCTATTTTTTCAAATTCTAAATAAATTTTTTTTATAAAACTCTAAAAGCATAATGTATGAAGCAATAATAATTTTATGGTATACTCTTCTTTGAAATCTTAAATTATTATTTTTTTTAAAACCCTACTTACATATAAAGAAATATCCCATTATGAGAGGAGATACATAATTATACAAAGGTAAACCCAATGACCTAATGAACCTAAAAACGATCTAGGATTCCACAAGGATAGACCCAATGATCGAATGAAACTAAACCTCATTCAAACCACCAGGGATAAATGGAGCAAAACCAGGGTGCTCTTACACCTAAAGATCTCATGATACATAATTACGTATCTGTAAGTACATGGGAAATATAAGAAAACTTGGATCGGCCACAGTCAAATAAATATTGTTGAAGCCGAGTCCATCTGGATGGGTGGATATAGTGCTCCTCCTCCTTCATTTGAATGGTATGCATTTGTCTCTACACGTGATTGTTTAATTCCCGCAGCCAAATTATAAGAATATCTATTACAGCAACCCATCTTATTGCGACCTGATTCATGAGAAATAGAACCGTTGCTAATTTCACTGTTGGAGTCATTGCCTTGAAATCCAGTTCCCCATAATGTTTGTTGGTTCATTTCCTTCTGTTTTAATGACGGTATGAGAAAAAAATTGCCTATGGAGCTGCAAGGAAATACACCCAGAAGTAAATCTATGAGCACCCTCCTTTATGAGTACAAGTCCCACCAGCATCTGACAGAATGTAGACACAATCAAATTAATGATTTGTTATTTCATCCCTAAAGAACGTCAAGAACCACTAATTTTAAATTATGGTACTCTACCCTATAATTGGTTCTTCATCATGTGAAATTTACACAAATTTAATAAAATTCCACAAGACAACAAACATAACATATAGATCCCTTCAGTGATTTGAGAGATTGAAACCCTCGGCACCTGGTAGCAACTGGTCCATCAACAAATATGGAAGTAAATATGTTGAAATAATTGTATCTCCCTAAACGCCATCTGGCCTAATGGCGGCTTTTTCTGTCAACCACAGCAAAATGATTCCTAACCAGGTAAGATAGCAGTGATCTATACACTCGTTGGTGACTACTTGACAAATCCTTCACTCTAGCACATGATCGTCACAATAAATTTATGTGCATCCTCCTTTGAATCGTGCATACCCATCGTGATTGTCTCATGACTGAGTGATTTGAATCACACAATCAGGAGCATTGAAGTGCATGAATTTAAAGTGTGACGCTAGATTGGCTCATCAAGTTCATAAGTAGGTCCCTTGACTTCATGGGTATTGGAGAAAGTAATCATCGATCAAGGCCAATCCAATGTCTTGCCAAAATTTGATATCCTCGGAGCTTGTATCACTAGTCTTCAAATATGTGATCCAATTGATTCTCATGTAGGCAGATAAGCGGTTCTCTTTTGTCTCACAAGGTGTACGGACCAGTGCAACCTTTCTCCTTCATCAATTTCTACTCTCACGGAGTGATTTCACACCGTGAGCATGTGGGTTCTCTATCACATGAAGAAAGGACCTCTGTTATACATAGCTAAACATGCTAATGGTCAGCACACCAGGATATTTTGTTCCAATGCAAAACAATATCAAATCAAACACACACAGGAGCCTCACATAGAAAATAAGATGCTCCACTCTCAAACATATTTACAAAGAATAGGCTCCCATGGTTATCACATCTTCCTGGGCACTCCTATGAGGGATTAAGCCCATCCAAGATCTGACACTAAATTGAGAATATGGAGAGCCGCCATTGCACATGAATAACTCACACAATAATAATAGTTTGTATTACATACAATAAACATAGATACATCAGGTATATATAGTTGGAGTGAGATGATAGATCCAATTTATTCCACTCTTGGAGGGAGAGGTTGAGAGAATCTCTCAACATTCTCCAACAAACCAAACCAATCCCTAACTCTAGTATGCATCATAAATGAGGCATTATCTCTAACAATGACTTCTTTGAAATGCAAGTTGAGCTAACAGTACACTGTCAATTATCAATTATAATAATCTTATTTCAATTATAATAATCTTATGTGTATATTAATGCTTACAAGTTTCATCTAAATCTCATTAATAGTACACTGTCATTTATCRATTATAATAATCTTATGTGTATATTATTGCTTAAAAGTTTTATCTAAATTTTACAAGTGATTGTTGGATTTRCATATATTAATGGTTATTTCTGTATAATTTTAGTGTTCTAGGATTTTTTAGCAAGCTAAATTCATTTATGTATTCAGAAATGCAATTTAAACAACACAAATTTGTGATTTAGTATAGATTTAACTCCTCAGATTCAGCCGAAGAAGGCCAAAACCTTGCAGATATCAGTCAGATTCCGATGAAAATGGCTAAAACATAGAACAATTAGACAACGTCATTTTACATGCACTAGTCTAAACTTTCTATCGCAGGATTCTGACGAAAAAAACCAAAACATAAAACAATTAAACAATGCCATTATTAGATAATTTGGCAAAAATAATTGTTTAGTAGATAAAATGCACATTTCCCCGACCTTACGCGGATTCCAGTTCAATAGAAGATTATTTTGGTTTTAATCTATTTCCTGGATTTTTATAGAATGGATAGATTCAAATAACTGGGTTGAATTTTGAAATGGGAGTTTTCAGAAAAGTTTCCAGTATTGTTTTTTTTTTTAAAATATATTTAAAAAAATACATTTTTAATTTAAAAATATATATTTTTTAATTATTTTCTTTTTTTATAAATTATAATTTTAATAAAATAGAATAGAGGCACTATTACACTTATAATTTTAATATTTTTTTATAAAATATAATTTTAATAAAATAGAATAGATTTCCCCCTAAAGTATAATTTTAATAAAATGCACTTATTCAGAGATTTCCCCCTAAATTCCCCCGCCCCAAGGCAAAAGCTGAAGAGAAACCAAAGGATGGATTCACCCAGGTTCAGAATCACAGAAGAAACCCACCACTAAAAATGGAAGAAAGAACCCCAACACCAACTCCTTTGAAGCTCTTAATCACCTCCTAGATGCAGACAAAGTGGAGAGAGTGATTGTAAGTGATTTAATTGCTAAGGACACCAATGACACCATTGTCAGGTGTGGTTGTGATCGCTAAAGGTGAGAGTGATAGTAAGGTCCCTGCACCCTATGGTCAGTGGTCAGTGAGTAAGTAAATGAATTATTTACAAAGAAAATTTGTATGCCCTAAACTTCCCACCTCGATGAGTGAATTATCTACAAAGAATTTTTTTTTATGCCCTAAAATTCCCCCACCTTAGTGAGTTGGAGCTCTACTCAAGGGGTATTAGGAAGTTTTCAATTGCTTCTAAAACAAGGTAATAGATGATCATGATGCCACAATGAGGTATGTGCATGGATGTCCAACTATGTTTCCATATTTGTGTTGTTGAAAATTAGGAACATTATCTACCAAATGGGAAGCTCTTCTTCACATCGTGAAGGCTCATATGGATTTAGCTATGATACATTGACCATTGATGAAATACCAAGGAAACTTGTGTTTGAAAGCATTGTATCGAGTGTTTAAAAAATTGTATAGAGAACATAGTGAAGTGGATGGAACTTGTGATTCTTTCCCCCTTGAAAACATTTATTTTGAAGGTATAACCATACTGGATCACCCATCTCAAAGGGATATGGACTTCAATGATGATATTTGAATTTCTTCACATGTGCTTGATTTTGCTACAGGGAAATGCATACTTTTAGATGGATCTCTGCAATTTAGTGAACAAAGGAAGTGGCTTATTATTTGTTCTTGAGAGGTAGGTGGAGGCAGTAAAGATGGAGCTCAAAGGGGGCTTACCCATAACAAAATTCAAAAGGGGAGCAACCCATGATAGAATGAAGAGCCTTATCTCACTGCAACTTTTTGGAATATATTATGCATAGCAATTGCACCATGATGGAATTGATTACTTTTAATTGGCTATCCATATGGAGGTGAAATGCACTCGAATATTGATTTTTTCAATTGAAAAGATACTAGAGAGAATTCCAAAATTCTTGGAGGAAACTAGCATCATCCCAATCAACTTGAATGACGTGTGGTACTTCAGAGGATGTTCAAACATGTCAAAAACATAGTGTTGTGGTTTTATAGGCTGTAATTGCAATGCCCTATTTTTTACCCTTCAAATGTCCTAGACATGGTTATACATATGTTTTACATGATGTGAACATCTTGTATAAATTATTAGTCCGAAGCTCAAATATAATACCTAACTAGTAAGTGTTTGGACATGTTCTTTCGTTAATTATGTTTCCAAAAGTTAAAATTAATTTTCTAAGGAAAGTTGATTGAGAATGAGCACCGAAAGGGACTATGACACCATGAGAAGGAAAAGGTAAGTGGGTTGAAGGGAATATTTGTATTTCTAGCTATCTATATTTTATGTGTTTATTTGTCCTGCCTAGTTTTCCATTATGTTATGAACCAACAACTTGATAATGATAAAAAATCCATGAATAACAATACACATCGAGGGGGAAACCTCCTTTTACATTATATTTAATGTACAATATGATATGATATTCTCCTAAGATTAGGTCTCCTTGATATATATATATATATATATATATATATGATACAAAGGGTACAATTATATTGAAAAGGTGTAATGAAGGGTTCTAGCATACATACAAATATAAGATTATAAATGTAATAATTCAAAATCTAGGGATTAATAAGGGGTTTTATCCGTAACATGGGGCATTGTATAGGGATTAACATGCCCCTCCCCTTCAAACAAATGTTTTCCTCAACATTTGACTAACCAAGGGATTTTCTACATAAGGAACTCATCTTCCCATGTCACCTCTTCCATTGGTAGGTTCTTATAGTTGATGAAGTACTCTATAATTGCTATATCTATCAGCTTATTAATCCTTGTTTCAATGATTGTTTACGGTTATAGTATGATTTTCCCTTCTTCATTGATCTATGGTAAAATAGTTTGGACTAGGATTTTGTTTTTGATTACTTTCTTTAAGAAATAAACATGGAACAAGTGTTCACATGAAGATGGGGGAAAATTCAATTTGTAAGACATACTTTGAATCCTTTGCAAAAACTTATAGGGGCCATAATATTTGGGTGCCAATTTATTTTCGTTATTTTGTTGCTTGAGGGAGATCTATTTATATGGTTGTAGCCTTAGAAATACTCAATCCCCCACTTCAAATTCCCTTTCACTCTGATGTTGATGTACTTGTTGTTTCATACTATTTTGATCCATAACCAAGTTGTCCTTCAATATTTTGAGAACCTATTTTTGGTTCCCTATGTGATCCTCCAATGCTTGAACCTTTGGATCCCCTTTCAAGGGTGATGTGATGAATGAACAATGATATCCATAAAGTGCCATAAATGGGGATATTTTTTATTAAGTATGGAAGGATGTGTTGTACCACCAATATTCCAAGGGAAATCACTTCACCAATTATGCGTATTCATTAGAAAAAAAATCAAGAAAGATATCCTTCTAGACATTTATTCACAATCTCAATTAGCTCATCGAATCGGTGATGGTAAAATAAGTTGCGAGCCAATTGGGCACCCAAACGAAAAAATAATTCAGCCCAAAAATTTCCAGTGAAAATTGTATCTCTGTCACTTACAATAATCTTTGTGACTCCATGTAGTTTTTTAATTGTTTCTATGAATGTTGTGGGTACTATACTTGCTTTAAAAGGATGAGAAAGAGATAAAAAATGGGTATACTTTGTCATTCAATCCACTACTACCATGATGCCAACATTTCCTTCATATTTGGGTAAACCTGTAATAGAATCTATTAAAACTTGTTCCCATCGTTGAATTCATATAGCCAATGGTTGTATGAGACTTGGAGTCTTGATTGTATCTCCCTTATTCTATTGACTGACCACACATCTAGACACCAAATTTTGAACATCAATTTTAAGAATATGTCTTTGTGTTTCCTTGTTATATCTCTACCTTCATTTTGTTCTCAATATAATACAGATCAATGGTATGAAAACAATATGCACTTTTTTGTTTCTCTGTGCATGTCCCTTATGAGGTCAGGCTACTAAGAGTTAGGTCTTGAACTAGTTGCTGATGGGAAATAAAACTCCCTCAAGCCCAAGAATCCTCCCATAGTAGAAGAAAAGAGAGATGATGGAGCAAGAGATCATATCAAAATATTACTTGAGGAATCCCTCGCACAAAAAAGGAACAATATGATGGATAATTTCACCCATATCCTTCAACGATTTCCAAAAATATCAGAGGTACCTTCAACTAGCAATCCTTATGGATATGCGATGCCCTTTAAGATAAAAGTTTATTTTGATATTCCTTTATTTGAAGGCTAGATAGACACCGATGTTTTGGAAAAAAAATTAAGTCTACTAGATGGTTATTTCTCTATCCAAAATTTTTCCAATAGTAAAAAAACCACCTTTGGACTCCTCAAGTCCCTTACCCATGTCAAATATTTGTGGGAAACTTACTATGAGAAACATGATAGAGATGAGTCTATAATTTTAGGACTTGGACCCACTTGGGTAGATTTTGTTGATTCCCTCAAGGAGCAATACTACATTTTTTGAAACTATGATGACCAGTACATGAGGTGGAGAACTCTGCATCAGGAGAGAGACCAGACAGTGCTGGAGTAAACCCACATTTTCCATACCTTGTGAAAAAAAATTGTTATTAATGAATTTGAGAGACACTTTGTTTTTAAGTACCACAATGCCATGCATAGGTACATCCAAACATATATGGGGTTCCTATATATATCCTCACTAGAAGCCACTTACCCATATGTTATTAAGCTCGATAAAAAGTTCAAGAAAAATAATAATTGGGATTTCGGTTCTGCAAACCTATCACAACATAATCATTATAAAGGTGGCCCTAAATCATAAATAAAAATATAGAGAAAGCATGGATAGGCCTATGAAAACCAGTCTAAACCACAAAAAAAGAAGGGTAATGGGAAGTTGAAGAAGGAAACTGGAAAGTTGTGCAAGTTCCATAATATCCCTTGGAACAACATTGATGAATGTATCTCTAAACAACGATTGTTGGTTGAGACAAAATCCTTAGAGTTAGATTCTGACTCTGAATCTATTTCAAAACCGGATAAGTGAAAAAAAATTATTGATGCAAAATCTAGTGTGACCATCTCTACCACAAAGGTCCATCCAGAGGAACCATAGGAGCTTGAAGAAGGCGAGTGTCTCTTCCAATCATACATGTGGGTGAAGGGGACCTTACTCAATTCCATTGGTTATAGTAGTAGCCAAAAGAACCTAATCTCAAAAGAGGTCCTCAAGAGGTTGAAGCTAATAAGGATGCCACACCCACATCCATACACCATCTGTTAGCTCAACCAGGGATAAAAAAATTGCATCAACCAACAATCGTGTCTTCACTATGGCATAAAACCCTTCAAACACGAGGTATTTTGTGATGTTTCCCCCATTTAAGTTTGTGATGTTATTTTAGGAAAAACATATATGTCGAAGTGTCATGTTGTTTAAGAATATAATCCCCATAGTGTCATTATTAATTTGGGAGGTCAAATCTATAGGGTATCGAAGGAAGTCCCAAATACGACGATCTTTTTGATATCTACGAAGAAGTGCAAAAAGGTGGTATCTTAGACCAAGAGATTTCTCCTCTTTATGGTCTAATCATAAGGTGAACGGAAGGTCACTGCAACCTCCAAAACATCTACATGAGGTCTCTCTACACAATAGAAGTAGGTGGATAAGATAGTAGAAGATCACAAAGACAATGTGTCTCACCTACTAGGGTGCCTTTGCACTATCAAGTAAAGCACTCAATTTATTGGACACCCAGTTCTCCTCTTCCTAACAACCCTATATATTCATTCTCTATTATGGAGAATGAAGAAATCAAAAACCAGATCGAAGAGCTAGTTGTGAAGGACCACATTAGACCAAGCTCCTCACCTTTATAGAGATCGATTGTTTTGGTATAGAAGAAGGATGGGACATGGTTAGTTTGTATTGATTAAAGAGCTATGAAAAATATCATATTCAAAATTCAATACCCAATTCCTCTGATTGAAGATATTTTAGATCAGCTCCAAGGAACCAAATTTTTCGATAAGTTTGATATGAAGTAAAGATATAACCAAGTTCCTATTGAGTAACTGATGTACGAAATATATCCTTAAAATCTAAAGAAGGTCCTTTTGAGTGGTTGGTTATGCCTTTCAGATTGACTAATGGTTGAACCACATTCATGTAGATGATGGATGATATATTGTGGCCATTCAAAAAATCATTTGTGGTCATATATCTGGATGATATCCTCATATTTACAAAAACCTAGGAGAAACCTTTGAAGCACACTAAACAAGTCTTGGGAACCCTGCGACAACACAAGTTATATGCCAATTTGGAGAAGTGTTCCTTTTGCATGCATAGAATTAAATATTTGGGATACATCGTGGATGATCAGGGAATGCATGTGGATTCATCTAAGATCCAATTCATCCATGAATGGTCATCCCCAAATACATTAACTAAGCTATGAAACTTCTTGGGCCTCAACAAATTCTAACGTGGGTTTGTACTAGGGTTCTCTCATATCACTTGGGCCCTAAGCCAGGTGACCAAGGGTGGATCCAAGTACAATTTTCTTTAGGTCATGTCACAACAGAAAGAATTCAAGGATTTGAAATTTTTCGATTGCTTAACACCAATCTTTATTTTTATAGATCTGCACCAACTATTTGATATGGAGATAGATGGTTTGAAGAATATTTTATCAGTGCAGTCCTCAGTCAACACATGCATCCAATGGCCTATCATAGTGAAACACAATTTGATGTTGTTCGTAGATACCCCACCTATGAAAAATATATGTACTCCATTGTAGAATCATGTTGATGGTGGAAGAATTACACTTTGGGAAAGGAAATGATAAACCACACTGATCACAAGACTCTAAAATTCACGTAGACAAAAGGAAAGTTACAGAATTACCGCCATAAGAAGTGTTCCATGTACCTGCAACAATTCCACTTGAAAATCAAATACAAGAATTACAGAAGCAACCGTGTTGCATATGGCCTCATCTGACCTCTAGTTGTCATACTAACCATAATTCTTAACTCTTATGGGTATGAGACCTCCGAGTGGCCAGAATTCTACAAAAATTACTTTGACTTTGTTGCTACCTATTATACATTGAGCACAATCAAATTAGTTCCAAAATTTCATCTCTAGGACAGACTATTATGCCATATGAGCCATCTCTATGTTCCTTCAAATGAGCGTGCAAATGATTTAGGAATCTCATTATAGTTAGTTGTGTTAGTAACAATTCTTGTCCTAGGCACAAGAGTTTTCAGGTCTTCAAGTTGCACGAGAAGCACCCAAGCTCAGTACGGAAAAATCTTGTTTCAGGCTTACAAGCAAGTAAGCGGGTGAAATTATATTGTCGATGGTCCATATTCATCCATTGAAGCAGATCGACGGTCGACGGGAAATCACGGTTAGTGGAGTTGCACTGAGATTAGCGTGATGGATAGCGCCCATATTTCATGCAGGAAAGGATAACAACCGTCCATCCAAAGGACGTGTGGTGCAATATCTAGTCACGTCGGCATTTCGACATTCGAGAGTTCGAAGGGTGAGGGTTCCATATCATTCTACATCTTGAAACCCTGAACCCCGAAGCGTCGAAAGCACCCAAAGTTGGGCCCGCAGTATCACGGAGCAGTCTCAGCCGTCCATTCAAGGGGACACCTGGTGCGCGATTAGGCTCCTCCCCTTTTCACCCATCACGACTCTGAAGCGCAAGGAGCAGCTCCTTCATATCCCCGAGACGCGAAGTGCCAAGAGCGTCTAGGACCCGGGCCCACAGTATCGCTGAGTGAGTTCATGACCGTCAAATCTAAGAGGGACGCATGGTGCCCAATTAAGCCATCTATGCATTTCACTCATTGCAACTGTGATAAGCAAGGATCAACTCCTTCCTATCCACAAACGCCGAAAGCGCCTTCGAGAGTAAACGCAGGGTCACTGCCCATGGTCGCTTCGGAAATAAAAGAGTTGTGCAAGAGGGGTCAAAGGCGTCGGGTATAGTCACAAAAGGGATCACCACGATCTCCAAGTGCCATCTGATTCAATCTCAATCCTGGTTCTCGATTGGAGTAAATGAAGGTGAGAGGGGGTGGTTGAAACCTCTCCTCACTCATTAAGTGTAAGGTATGGAGGAGCTGGAAAGTCGTCTGCCCGAGAGGGTCCTGTGTACTAATTTTTTCCAAAGAAGCCATGTCGAGTCCTCGACTAGCTAGAGAGGTCTGCACACGCTAACTCTGCACTTAATGGCTCAGCTACTCCCCTTGCAGGAGCCATGTGTAGTTAAGGTGGTGTCTGACAAAGAATATCCGTCTGAGTTTGATTGAAGGGACACCACGCCTTGGATAATTGAGAACGCCTCTGTTAGGCGAATTGTTTTGAGTATATAGACTCAGTTTTCGTATTTTGTAAAGGATTGATGGTTGAGAAAGGCTCCTGGTTGTAAAACTTTAATGAAGCACTGTTACTCTGGTTATGCATCGACTCTTGAGACTTCTTGCCTTATGAATTTCCATTTCTTTCATGTCTTTGTTTATACTGTGTTAGAGCAGCTCAGAATTGGAAGATCTAGTCGAGTTGTAACTGTTATAGGATGATGTAGGTTGGATCACTGTAACAGTTGCATTGTTTCTAATCGGTCCATGTGATTTTCTTAGTGCTGAACGACTTGGAATTGGAGGATCCATTCAAGTCCCCCTTTCAGTTTCTCGAAGCCCTGAACCAAGAGGATCTTGCATTCAGAGTTTTTCTTCTACAAACTGTTGAAAGGCCTGTTTCCTGAGGTAGTTTGCTCACTCCTCTCACCAAGTCTTCATCCTCCTCATCTTTAAATAAACTCACTGACTGAAGTTAGATCAAGACCTCCTTTTTTCCTTACATACCAGACTCAGTTCCCGTGTTAGAGTGATACCTTACCGAGTCTCTACCCATTTGATCACCCATTAAAACTATTGTGACATAAAACTGATGGGCATTGGGCTCTGCGCTTGCAAGCAATCCAGGAGTGACTTTTGACACTAACATTTCTGGCGTCGTTGCCGAGGAAGAAGTTGAAAATTTCCCTCGGGATTAAATGACATTGAGCCTCTGATTCTGAAGGTGCATCAAGTATCAGAGCCTTTGAAGATTTCTACTGTGCACCTGGTGACTCCATTGTGACAACTCCACTGTGGAGAACCTGTCATGATAATTGTGGCTTTCAGAGGCAGACACACACGGTCCCATCCACAACTGCAGCTATATACACCTAAAACTGATCCGGAGGTGGTTCTCAGAAAAGGAAAGGCCTCTGAAGAAGAAGCTTCCACCGCCAAACCAGGTAATCTACCATCTCCTTCTGTAGGAACTCCATTTTCTCCTCCTCAGTTTCTTAACAAACCTTTTTCTGAGGTTTCCCGTTTCCTGAATTTCGGGAGTGTTCCTGCTAAGTTTTCCCCTCCTGGTCTGGGATTGGAGGGAGAAATCCTTGTCACTCCCCTCTCCTCTGAAGCTGTACTTTGGCTTAGACCTAGGACCCCAGAAGAGTGCCCCGTTTCTATCTTTACCACAACTCCTCTTATTACTATTACCACTCCTGCACAAAGAGGGGCATCTGCTAACTTGAGCCCGTTATCCTTCTCCTTAAATCCCCTTTTGTTTCCCATTCCACTTCGAGACTCATTCCTAGTAGCCCCTTCGCGAACTCCTTCTCCTCCAAGTTCTCCTTCACCTAATATCCCTATGGTTGGCGCTAATCCCCCTCTAAATAGAATGGATTCCATAGTTGTTGCCAGATATGCTCCCTTAATCCTACCCCATCCAATGAATCCTCTCCTTGTTGGAGATTACTTGAAGTATATGCCCAAGTTCACTCGGGAAGGGGACATAACTGCGGAAGAGCACCTGGCTTCTTTCTACAGTTATGCAGACAACCTGAACATTGAAAATGAAGATGTCTGGATGAGAGTCTTCATCCAGATCCTGGATGGTGAGGTGAGGAAGTGGTTTAGAGGATTGGCCCCCGGATCTATTGCTGGGATTGAAGCTCTAGATAATGATTTCCTGAGGAAGTGGGGAGATAGGAAGGATTTCATGTATTACATGATAGAGTTTGGGTCTTTGAAGAAGATGGAAGGAGAGTCTGTCTCTGACTTCTCCAAAAGATTCAATAAGATGTATAATAAAATTCCTGCTGAGATAAAACCCTCAGAAGCCTCGGCCAAGATTTATTATGCTAGTGCGTTTGGTCCCAATTTCTGTCTTTTATTGAGAGAAAGAAGAGCCACCTCCTTATCTCAAATGCACCATAGAGTTGGAATCTAATGTATTAGCAGCTGATAGACTGAGGAACAAGGCCGACGCAGATATGATAAAGGGAAGATCTGAAGCCTCAACTTCTAGCCCATCGGTGCCCCACCCTTAAGTGGATGAACTGACCAAGATGGTGAGGTCTCTGTCTGCAGAGATGGAGAGAATGAAGGTGGAGGGGAGGCAAGCATACAAGGTCCCTCAAAGCGCCGAAAATAAAGGAGGTTTTAGGAGGCCAAACAATTTTGTTTCCCTGACTGTGCAAAGAGAGAGGGGAAGAGACAGAGAAGACCCGAAAATTCAGGCCCCTTTCCAAAACAATTTTATGGCCAAGGGAGAAGAAGGGGAAATAGATGAGCTGGATCCTGAAATCCATTGCTTCAGAGACACTCCTCCTTCTCCTCATCTCACTCAATCAGCATACGAGGAGTCTCTCATGGACAATCATCTAAATGAATTGAGCAAGGAAAACAAGGCTAGTGGCAGCCAAGGTAGGTATGACCTGAGGTCCAAGAAAAGGACAGTAGCACCTGATGCTCCTGAGCAGTTCACTAGAACAGATAAACCTGCTAATGAAGTAGCAGACAGTCACAGAGGTAAGAAGACCCAACCCCTCTCTCCCATAGTCCAGAGTCATGTTCCCGAAATAAGAGAAATCCCAAAGCTTACATCTTCTTTTAATTTCGAGCATGAAATTCAAAAGATCAGAATCCCTCTGCCCCTGACCAAATTGATTAAACATGAAGGGTTCAAAATATGCTTCTCTGAGCTTTTACAGTCTGAGGTCTCGTGCCTTCCCACAGACTCCATCAATTTGCAATATGAAAAGCCTGCAGTTATTCTAGGTCCTATGGTAGAAGACATAAATGACTCATCCCCTCCCTTCTAAACTTCCTTGAACATACATGACAAGGTACTGCACAACTGCTTGATGGATTTGGGGGCTTCTCACAACCTCATGCCCAAAACTGTCATGGAAGAGTTAGGGCTAGAAGTCAGCCGAGCCTACCATGACCTCTATTCCTTTGACTCCAGGAAATTTCAATGTCTAGGAGTCATCAAAGACCTAGTCATGACCTTGTTTCAATTGCCCATGAAAAGTGTGGTCATGGATGTTGTAGTGGCTGATGTCCCCCCCAAGTTTGGTATGTTGTTATCGAGATCTTGGATAAAAAGACTGGGGGGAACTTTTCATATGGACCTAACCTATGCTACTATCCTAGTGTTTGGAGGAGAGCATAGGAGGCTATACAGAGAAGCCCCATTGGCCTATATAATCAGTGATGAATCCAATCCTACCAACCATCCCATTTTTTCCTTGGACACTGATTTAGGTTCCAGTTTACTACAAATCACTCATGCTCTCGAGACTCCTCTTAAACTCAGAAAGCATCCCACCACTCCTCATGAATTTTCTCCCCCCATATCCCTCGTCTGGAAAATGTTTTTTGATGGAGCCTCTTCCAGGGAAGGCACTGGTGTTGGGGTATTTTTTGTATCACCTGCTCAGGAAACCATGTCTCTTTCATACAAGCTAGAATTTTAAGCTACTAACAATGTGGCAGAATATGAAGCTCTTGTTCTAGGATTAAGAGCTGCAAAGGAAATGGGAATTTAGGAGGTAGCAGTGTTCGAAGATGCAGAGTTGGTGGTCCAACAGATCAGAAACGCTTATCAGGCTAAGCATCCTCGACTCATGAGTTACAAAAATGAGGTATGGGACCTAATTGACAGTTTCTTCTCAACATTTAACATTTATTTCATCCCAAGAGAGAAGAACACGGTGGCAGATTCCTTGGCTACATCAGCAAGCAATTCCAAAGTGCCCTTGCCACCCAAATTAATATACGATGTAGAAGTAAAATACATGCCGTCCATACCTGACAATGTCAAACATTGGAAAGTGTTCGAGGATGATCTTGAGGTCAAAAGATTCTTGGATACTGTTGAAGAATTTTCAGAGATGCATATTGACCAAGAATCTGTCTCTGAAGAAAATCTTGATGGGGGTAATTTTCTGAATAAGATTGCAGAGCGTAACATTGTGCAACTGCCTAACAATCATATTCCAAGGGGACTGGTTCCTTTGGAAAGGATTTTTGATAGAAATGATGTGGCATTAAAAGGGGAAATCTCAGAAGATGACGCTTATACAACTCAGTGAAACATTGGCACTGAGAATGAACCCAGGTTTGTCAAATTGTCAAGAAGCCTGACAATGGAACAGAGGGATGAATACACGAGACTATTGAGAGAGTTTGTTGATGTTTTTGCCTGGACCTATGGAGATCTCAAAACATATGACACTTCTGTCATCAAGCATAACATCCCGTTGAAAAGGGAAGCAAAACCATTTAGGGAGAAGCTAAGAAAGATCAATCCTATGTTTCTTCCTATCATGGAGAGGGAAGTGAAGAAGCTGCTACACGCTCAGATCATCATACCACTAAGATACTTAGAGTGGGTGGCCAACTTGGTACCAGTAAGGAAAAGGAATGGAGAAATCAGACTCTGTGTAGACTTCAAAAACCTGAATAGGAGCTCACGAAAGGATAACTACCCCTTACCAAAGATGGAACATATATTGCAGAGGGTAATAGGAGATTCCATGATGTCCATGATCGATGGCTTCTCTGGCTACAATCAAATCTTTGTTCTGCCTAAGGACAGGGAAAAGATGACATTTACCACTCCATGGGGCACATTCATGTATGCCAAAATGCCTTTTGGATTGATGAATGCAAGGGAAACGTTTCAACGTTCCATGGACATATCTTTCATTAGTGAAAAGGATAAGTTTGTGGTCATCTACCTGGATGACATAATAGTATTTTCAAAATCTGATAAAGAACATTATTGTCATCTCAGGAAGGTTTTCCTGAAATGCAGGAGTTTTGGCATTTCGTTAAATCCCAAGAAATCTTTGTTCGCCATGCAGGAGGGAAAGTTATTAGGCCACATAGTATCAGCGGAAGGAGTCAGGATCGATCCTAGCAGAGTTGAGGCAATACAAGCCTTATCAATCCCAAGATCGAAGAAGGATGTCCAATCTTTCCTTGGTAAGATTAATTTTCTGAGGAGGTTTGTTTCTAACTTTGCTGAGGAGGTAAAACTTATAAAAACCATGTTAAGGAAAGGAAATGAAGTGAGGTGGACTTCTGAATCACGAAATTCCTTCAAGAAAATAAAGAAGGCCCTGACTGAGGCTCCTGTGCTTATTAATCTCGATTACTCAAAGGATTTCCTTATTTTCTCCTTTGCCTCACCTGACACGGTGGCTGTTGTTTTATTACAGACAAAGGAGGTTGGGCTAGAGCATCCTATTGCCTATTTCAACCGAGCATTGAGGGATGCCTAAGTCAGGTATGACACTATGGAGAAGCAGGCCTATGCCCTGGTAAAGGCTCTCAAGGCCTTCAAAACCTATGTCCTGCAGTAAAAAATCATTGCCTATGTCCCCTTAGCTGCTGTCAAAGACATTCTTATTCAACCTGACATAGACGAGAGGAGGAGTAAGTGGATAGCCAAGATTCTGGAATTTGACCTGGAAATAAAGCCTACCAAATTGATCAAAGGTCAAGGTTTAGCCAAGTTATTGGCTGAAGCAAATTTCCTAGCTTTGGGAGTAAGTTTCATCAACGAATATTCAGGAATTCAGTGGGATCAGTTGTCTGAAATAGACCCTCAAAGAAAGCCCACATTGGCTCGATGTACCTAGTATAAGGATGTCATATATTTTCTACAAGAGTTGCGGCCTCCAGACGGCCTACAAAGAAACAAGGCAAAAGCTCTGAAGCTTAAAGCAGTCAGGTACTTCCTTATCGATCAAGTTTTGTATTGGAAAGACCCCCTAGGGCTACTTTTGAAATTTGTAGATCCGCAAGAGGCTGACAGGATCATGGTTGAATTTCACGACGACCTATGTGGAGGGAACCATTTCTGGAAAACCACTGCCTACAAAATCCTCAGGGATGGATACTACTGGCCCACTGTATTCACTGACGTCTGCAGAAGGGTCAGAGCCTGCATCAAATGTCAAATATTTGCAGGAAAACAATAGCTCAAGTCTTTTTCGTTAAATCCTATGGTTGTTTCAGGACCTTTCCAGCAGTGGGGCCTAGATTTCATTGGAGAAATTCACCCCGCTTCCAGTGGGAAGCACAGATGGATCCTGACTGCTACATATTTCTTTACCAAGTGGATTGAAGCTATCCCCACCAGGAGTGCTTCCCACAAGGTAATCATTGGATTCCTGGAGGACCTCATCACAAGATTCGCTTGCCCAAGTAAGATTGTCATTGATAAGGTAGCCTCTTTCAAGGCTGAGCCGTTAGCCAAGTTCTGTGATCAATTCAGGATCAAATTGATTCACTCCACCCCATACTATCCCCAGGGAAATGGTTTAGTAGAGTCCTCCAACAAAATCCTGATAAGGATCATCAAAAGACTGTTGGAAGACAACAAGAAGGCCTGGCATTCAAGATTGAAATTTTCTCTATGGGCCGATCTAGTGACCATGAAGAGATCTCTAGGAATATCTCCTTTCTAATTAGTCTATGGAGCAGAGGCTATTTTTCCTTCCCATTTAGCCATTCCTGTAGCAAAATTCCTCTAGGATCATCGAGGGGAGCCTGATGACGTAATCAGAAGAATTCATCAGCTAGTGGAAGTCTAGCAGGCCAGGGAGGAGGTAATGGGAAGAATTCAAGACCATCAACAAAGGATCAACCAGGTTTTTGATAAGAAGGCCAAGAAGGAAGAATTTCAGATAGGAGACCTGGTACTGAATGGGATGCTCCTAAAAAAGATAAAGGCAAGCACGGAAAATTCAAATCCCTGTGGATCGGGCCTTTCAAAGTCTCTGAAGTATTCTTGAATAACACCTACAGGTTACGGGATTTGAAGGATCAAGAAGCTTTCAATGGCCCTGGAATGGGCATTTCCTAAAAATATTTTTCTCTTGAGCCGCACATGGCTCTTTCGCGGTTGTAAATATTGTTTTTCTTTCCATATTTAAGTTTTAAATAGATGACTCCATAGCCCAACAACAAGGCACTGGAACTAAAAAATGAGTCCTTAGAGCATCACAGGGATGAATCTATCCCCCATGGAGCCTAATGTTAGTAACAATTATTGTCCCGGGCACAAGAGTTTTCATGTCTGCAAGTTGCACGAGAAGCGCCCAAGCGCAACACGAAAAAATCTCGTTTCAGGCTTCCAAGCAAGTAAGCGGGCGAAATTATATTGTTGATGGTCCAAATTCATCCATAGAAGCAGATCAATGGTCGACGGGAAATCATGGTTAGCGGAGTTGCACCGAGATTAACATGATGGATTGCGCCCATATTGCATGCAAGAAAGGATAGCAACCGTCCATCCAAACTATGCGTGGTGCGAGATCTAGTCACGTCGGCATTTCAACATTCGGGAGTTCGAAGGGTGATGGTTCCATATCGTTCTACATCTTGAAACCCTGAACCTCGAAGCGCCGAAAGCACCCAAAGTCAGGCCCGCAGTATCACAGAGCAGTCTCAGTCGTCCATTCAAGGGGACACCTGGTGCGCGATTAGGCTCCTCGCCTTTTCTCCCATCGCGACTCTGAAGTGCAAGGAGTAGCTCCTTCATATCCCCGAGACACGAAGTGCCAAGAGAATCCAGGACCGAGTCCCACAGTATCATCGTGTGAGTTTAGGACCGTCAAAATCTGAGAGGGACGCGTGGCGCCCAATTAAGACATCTATGTGTTTCGCTCATCGCGACTGTGATAAGAAAGGATCAACTCCTTCCTATTAATGAATGCCGAAAGTGCCTTCGAGAGTAAATGAAGGGTCACATCCCGTGGTCACTTGGGAAATAAAAGAGTTGTGCAAGAGGGGCCAAAGGCATCGGGTTTAGTCACAGAAGGGATCACCACGATCTCCAGGTGCCATCTGATTCAATCTCAATCCTGGTTCTCGATTGGAGTAAATGAAGGTGAGAGGGGGTGGTTGAAACCTCTCCTCACTCATTAAGTGTAAATTATGGAGGAGCTGGCAAGCCGTCTACCCGAGAGGGTCCTGTGTACCTATTTTTTC
>SNQJ01S0012745.1:234872-248199 GCA_010110895.2 Picea sitchensis | reverse complement strand
CTGGTCTCATGTGTCACCAGAGAACCAATTAACTCATCTGTTGAAAATCTTGACAAATCCTTGGATTCAAGGATTGTTGTTACAACCATTTCAAATTTCTTTGGTAGACTTCTGAGAATTTTCTCAACAATTCGTTGATCAGTAATGGTTTCACCAATCAGTCTAATCTGGTTCACAATTCCCATGACTCTGGTCATGAACTGATCCACTGTTTCAGACTCTGTCATTCTAAGAGTCTCGAATTGTGTCCACATGGTCTGCAGTTTAACTGTTTTTACCCTGTCATTTCCTTGGTAGGATGATTTAAGGATATCCTTGGCCTACTTGGAAGTACCAGCGCCTGTGATTTTCAATAAAATCGAATCATCTACAGAATTCTGAATCCAGAATTTTTCTTTGTTTTATTTTGTCCTTAGAGTTGCCTGAGCAATTCTCTGCGCATTTGTCATGGTAGTGAGGGCGGCTGGATCTGGTTCCACATATCCAAGATCCACTGGTTCCCAACACTCTTGTGCTTGCAAGAATGATCTCATCCATAGAGACCAAAACTCATAATTATTTCCCAGAAGAATCGGACCCTGAGTTGGGCCTAGATTGCTAGATGACGCCATGATTTTTGAATTAAAAAAAAAATTGCAAAAGTATAGAGGAAAATTTCGTATTTACCTCCAATCGGTGAAACGTTGATTTGTCGATGGCCGATGGGAGCTTATCGGGCTTGAATTTGGCCCTTGTTCTCCTTGCAATGTGACCACCCGTCTTTATTTTAAAGCGCTACGGGATTTTCTCGTTGTTTTCCTTTCAAAATGTCGAAACGCGAAAAATTTGCCTTTGGACTTTTCAACGGTCCAGATCGTGCAATGATCTGACGGTCCAGATCTTATCGGGATATTGCGAATCGGGTTTTCGCGAGTTCTGATGACGAGCTCTTCCTCCTCGTTTCCCCGATCTCCGATTTACCGATGGCGCATGCCTTTCGGGACTTTCCCGATTCCTCTGATCTCTGCTATGCGTCCCAACAGATGGACAGTCATGCTCTCTCCTCGCGATTTCGCGATTTGATGTGTCCCGGACGTCTCGTCTCCAGGATCCGTGAAATGTCGATGCATCGATTGACTCGTTTGATGAGATGACGCCAGTTGGGCCCCGCAAATGGAGCGTTCCTCCTGTCAGGATTTCGGACTTCGCGGTTTCGAAGTGCATGAGATCCTTGTCCTCAGGATTCGCGATTTTCTGAATCTCGATATGCCGATGGACCTTTCCTTGTCGGAACTTTTCCCGAGTCCCCGGATTTACGCCACGCGTCCGGGAGAGATGGACGGTCCTGATTCCTCCTCGGGATATCGCGACTTGCGATGCTCCGTTGACACAATGTGTCTGTCAACTTGAAACCATGAATGCTGAAATGTCGGCGGGCGCTACGATGTTCGCCACGTGTCCGGTCAAATGAACAGCTGAGATCTTATCGCTATATCGCGTATCGCGATTTTTCAAGTTGCGACGCCAAATTTATTTGACAAATTGAAACCCCAAACTCCGAAATGGCGATGGAGTGTTGGCTTGGATATGCCGCCACCTGTCCTCTGAGATGGACGACTCACAAGTCTTCTCGGGATTTCGCGATATCGCGTATCGGAGTTTTGGAGTGCAAGCCTTTGCTCGTCCAACTCCCGATTCCCGATTTTGCGATGATATAAGATCGACGACTCACGATCCTTCTTGATCCAACGGTCCAGAAGAACTCGTGATTTCGTGATTCGCGAATTCTCACGGTAGACTTTTGACCTTTACACCTGCGAGTCACGAAATGTCGAGATCTCGCCACGTGTTTCTTGATGGACGGTCAAGATGACATCGGGACTTCACAAGTCAAAATGTCTCTGGTGTGCTCCAAACGACTAACCGTAGTGCACCTTCTTGTTGATCTAATTGTTGTCGGGCCTTTGCGCAAGATCTGACGGCTGAAATGCTTTCGCCTTTTCCGCGCTCTCCTCGTCCCTTCTGAACTGGTTTCCCGCCTTGGATCCGTTCACAGGACGACTCTTATGGCCTCAGTAGCTGTTCATTTCACAGTAGACGCGATCTTTACTCCTATGGAAGAAAGATTCGTGAATCTTTCAAAGATTTGAAAGAATTTCACGAATTCTTTGTTCACTGCTTCAATCTTTAACAGATTTGAGCGAAATTTTCGAGTTATTTAAAAGTTCTTGCCTCCTCTGGCTCTTCTTCATCAATCTTTGACGATTCTTGAAAATATTACAAGAATCTTTAAGGTTTCTTCTCTCTCGATCTCTGCTTCCTTGTTCTTTCGAGCGTAGTGCACTCTGCAACCTCACGTGAGTTTCTTACGGCAATCTTTAGAGAGTATTACAGACAGCTTTCCAAACCTTGTGAAAAGTCTATGTCCCGTGCTCTCAAGATGCATGTAAGCTCTTCTCTGTGAGGATCGTGTGGCTCTCCATACTGTGTGAAGAGGCTTACTGCTAAAGCTCTGATACCATGATAAATTGTGAAGCAAAGAGAAATGCAGAGAGAAAAAGAATAGAACAGTATATTGAAATGTATGAAGAAGTACTGAACTCTGTTACAATGCAAGATGGTTGAGCTAAATATGCTCAAGCAAGAAAAAAATAGAAAGTACAACTGTCCAGTACAGCTGGCAGTGTATAGTCAGACTGTTGAGGTTACAATATGTTTAACATATTATACCTATAGAGGTGTGGGCAAGCCAGCAATGTAGTGTAGCCGGGTATATGGGAAGAGAGTGAAAAAATGGTTGTAAGCTTGTGTTTGGATGTTGTAATTCTCCCTTGAATAATAACAATATTGATGAACATTGCCATATGATTTTTTCTCTTACAAATTTTTTTTCAGATAAACACTGTATTCATTGTGGTTTTTTCTCTTAAAAGAGTTTTTTTAAATAAACAGTATATTTTTGTTCTATTTTTTTTTACTTTACTTGTCATTAATATTGTTAGTCATTAATATTGTTAATATTGTTGAGTTTATGCTTCAGCTACCCAACCATACAAACTTACAAATTTAAAAGAAAGTTATTCCCAGAATTCCTACACAGACGAGACAGATACTTTTGGATGCTACGTGTACCCACTATTCACCATCTATTTTTAAACATTCAATCATGAATGTATTTATGGTGATATCTGTGCCGCTTGAAAAGGATTAATCTTTCAGATTTGTGGTCAGATTTTTGAAAAGTTCCACCACACCACGACAGTTATAAGAGACAAACAAATTCCCGTACCATCCAAATTGACAGGCAGCAGAAGCACCGACTTGGTGAAACAAAATTGTTGATTAACAAATTGTTATAATTGGAATTTTTAAATATGATGAAAGCGCAGGTTTAGGTAACGTATAAGAGTTTACAGTAGACAAAGATACGTGCTTCCATTATCAAAGAGTTCTAACTATTGGAAATTGTAATTACAATTACAGGTAGATGAGATTTTCAGGTCTCCCTCCATTGGTGTGGCAGTCAAAATCTAACAGTGGTAGAAAGGTCAATAAGACAGTATGCAACTACAAAGTCTTAAGTTTACTCAAAAGTTGGTCGGCAAACAGGAGAGTTATAAATAGAGCATAATTTTATTTTCTCGAATTAAATTAAGTGGTTGAAGAGTCGGTGATAGATATGGTAGTGTTTAATGTTGAGTCTGTCTCTAGTAAATCATAACATCTGTCTATATAAGTCTGAGTTTCTTAGTTAGTTAGAGTCTCTTAGTTAGTTAGTAGTATATGATGCATAATGGATGCTGAAGAGAAGCAGTTGATGCACAGAGAAGAAGCAAAGAGGTAGAGAGAACCAACACCTGAAGAGTTGACAAAAGAAGCCATTAGAGCCCAAGCTCATTTTGTCATTGAATTCTTTAAACTGTGCGCTCTGCGCCAAAGCTCATTAATATCAAGTATTTTGTGTTTTGATAAGTTTTTGTCTTATTTCTGAGTTTACTTGCTAAGCATAACATTGTGTTATTCTGCATTAGTAAGCAAAAGCTAATTAATATCAAGTATTTTGTATTTTGACAAGTTTTTGTCGTCTTTATGAGTTTATTTGTAAATCATTTTTTTAAGTGTATGTATTCACAACTGATAACAAACATTAATATAAGTATTTAGTGATACAAGTTTTTTTCTTATTTATGAGTTTATTTGTAAATAATTTATTTATTTTTAGTGTGTATTCACAGCGAACAACAAACTGAGCAATTTGTGTACTGCGTAGTGATCTTGGGAACTGGGTAACCTATTTGGTAAGATGCAAACTGCATCATATACAGAGTAGACTGCGTGCACCCGTCGACCCTTCACTAACGCATATGTGAAGAAGACATTAATAAATAAAATTCAATCCCTATCAACTTTTTAAACTCTCCTCCTGATCCAAGTCTAATATTTCGTTCATTCATGAAAATTATAATTCTCATTTTCATTTCCCTGTGTTTAAATATCGTTATCATACATAACCGTATATACACCTCTCTTCCACTTATATCTGTAAAAGCACCTCGCTTAAGGTATTTGCTAATGCATTAGGTTTTCCATTATGGTTCAGAAATGTTGTGAAGAGAGTGACATGTTGGAACTATGTAACTCATAGGTTCAACTACTCAACCTGTCATTTCAAAGTTTCCATCATAACCTTTGAAAAACTATATACTTTTTCACCGAAATTGGAGAGCATCACAACTATGCCTGTTTCCATGAGGCTAATTGAACTACTTCGACTTCATATAAAGTCAACATAATTCAAGTTCATATAAAAGCTTTCTAAGAATGTACTAGTCGTTTAAACTTAAGTCTTCCTTAAAACTATTACAGCCTTCAACAAACCTTACTTACCCACATTTTACTATAAAGCGTATAAACCATTATGTTGTCTCTTGTGCAATGTCCAATGTATGAAACACACTATGAAACCAGTGTGGGGCAGCGGAAGCCTAAACTCAATTTAATGGAAAATAAATAAAACCAACAGCAATCAATCATACAATGAATACAACGATATAGTAAAACCCAAAACCCTTTAAAATAAATCATCCAATCCACATGGAAAATTGGTTGGCACATTTCAGCAAGTCACCGAGAAATATATAAATCATTAACGATGGAGGGAAGTTCTACTTAGAATTGTGATTTACTTAAGCTTCAAGTAGGTAATAAAAATTGATGGTTAAACGATCGTATGTTGAAGGTCGACTGTCATGTCATGACACATCGTCGACTCACCAGTAGTGAAAATCAATCTTTTACGTTTGTTTGTTTCTGAGTTTTTATTCATTCTGACCTATATGCTGATCGTGACTCGAATCCATCTACAAACACTCTACCTTATATGCTGATCGTGACTTATATGTTGATAGATTTGTAGGCACTTGCTCCTTTTCTTACAATGCAGATCTGAAAGACTCCCATATCCCCCTCTCTCCAACGACATCTTTACATAAATTTTCTTATATCATTATAAATCGAAATCGAATTTATTGCGTGTGATGATCAAAGTAGAAAACTAGAATTTCGATGGAAATTGTCGGGTTTTAGGTACTTTGTATTTTTGTCACATTTTAAAAAGAGATGATGGTCCCAAATGAGAGGGGAGTTTCGATTTTATTTTGTATTTTCCATATTTGTTATTTGTAATGCACAAGATGGTTGTTATGTCCAATATATTAAGTTAAAAGTTATATATGTATTACCCTTTCACAATAAATAAATAAATAAAATAATATTTTTTTTTGTAAATAAAAGTGTAGAACCTTGTATTTATGATGTATATATGATGTACAGTGACAAGTGTAAACCACTTCTTCCGCCACAAGTGGGAAACCAGAATAGGTGGCTCATTGATGTTTAGAGATTGACACATCCTTCTAAGTTCTAGCATTACTCGAACCAAAATGTTTACATAAAAAATTATAGTCTATTTGCGGAAACAAAAAGGTTTGAACCATGTTCTACAACCTATCGCTAAGGCTAGCTATAGACAGAGTTGTCATAACTAAAACTACACAAATAGAATAAGAAAAAATTTCTAGTTCATCTATCTTGTTGTCGTGGTAAGCTAGACCAATGACCCTACAACTGAAATAGACAAAAAACCAAAACCTGGAGATATCACTCCATAGTTGAGCCTGGTTGTCCATGTATTGTGTAGACCAGGGTGAATCATTGACTGTGAGTAGGGAATCTAGCACACACATGGGCTTACATTAATGCATCAAACAAGATGTCCATCCGTTGGATGAGGACGCTCTAGGAGTGCATCTAGTCATCATGTTTCTGCTTGATCTCGAAAAGGAGTTGAAGGTGCTCCTCCATGAGGCAGTTGGCGAAATATTGAGGTTGTTCCTCCTCCTCCTCCTCGCCAAATTCGTTGGCATCCCCTGCGTTGTCCTCCAATTTCCCTGCATTGTTCTCCAACTGCCAGCTTGGAGGAATCTCCTCCTCCACCATGCAACTTTTGTCGCCATAGTGGGGATCGCCAAGCTTGATGATAGGGGGTGCCAACAGCTTGGTGGCTAGAGGGGGGCGCGCACCCAAGGGTGGCACCTCCTCTTTTACCACACTCGAGTTGTGGAGTGGTGGATATAATGTCCCCAAGGCTGAGCCCTGTATTAAATCATGTCTATGAAGTATAAAGCTTTCATTATGAATTGTAATTATGTTTTATAGGCTGGTGAGCCAAGTTTATATAAGCTTGTGGGCTTATGTGTTATTAGGCAAGAGAGCCTAAGTGTTAAGGTCGGGAGCCTACTTTTGTATATGTAATCATGCAGAACATTAATAAAAATATAAACACCACTGCATGCAGACCGACCATGATGAATGAGTGATGGGGGACTAAGCTTCCAAAGAGTGGGTAAGGGATTGGGGGCTGGAAGGTTGGAAAGAGAGGCTAAGTGTTGAGCCTAGGGGCTAAGCCTAAGGACTTAAGTCCTTGGGAATAATATTTTAATATTATTCTAAAATCCATGTGAAATATATGTTTTGTCCTAAGTTCCTGGAGAGGAACTCATGCTGATGGACTGCATGCAGCTTCATGGGTGACATGTGTCGACCCAGGCACATGCAGTTAAAAAATTGCAGAATTCAGTCATGGGGGGAGGAGGATTCGTTCATTCTATCATCCTCCGCATGAGTTCACCGTGATGCCCGTCTGAACTTGTTTTTCCTGTACATCTGCATTTTCTTACCCGCACACTGTGAAGGAAACCCTCACGGGAAAATTGTTTGCTCTTGCATTTTTCCATTCTCCACATGAGTCGCTTTGCCATTCCCCATCCTTCATGAATTTTGTTTATCCCTGCAATTAACCTCTGTGTTGATTCCTTCTCATGCACCCTGGAACTAGTGGCAAACTCACAGACTGAGCCGTGTCTCCTGTGAAGTCCAAGCACCCTGTAAATGTCTGAACCGTATTGTGTCTTAGTGTGGACTATTGTTGTTTTTGGATGTCCATACCCAAATTCATGTTTCTTCTGTCACCGTGAGTTAACTAAATTGCTATTGTTGTTGTGGTTATCCTCACCATGTGGGAATTGAGTCAGAAGGGGCTGAAGAACCAGGTTTTCATGCCCTTAGTTGAAGAGGTAGTCTGTCAGGCCCGTGAGAAGCTATTTCTAGGTGAAGGAGTCTGCTGGGAAGTGGTATTCTTCTAGAGAGAGTCCAGCACCAGCTACAGAGCTCTAAGACTTCCTGATCCGGCCTGTTGCCAAGACCTAGAGAGGGAGGTGAAGCATTGATGGATTGTGCTTGTTAAGGTGTATACTCTCGGGCAGAACAGGGATGTGGGGAATGAGAGTCCGTGAGTAGTGGGAGTAAGAAGGCATCCTGGGAAGAATCCTTCCGGTTATTCTGTCTAGTTTTCCCTGTAACCTCACCCTAGAATAGGATTCCTTGCCTTGGGTGGAGCTTAGTCCCAGTTTAGGGGTGACCCACTACTGAACATGATGAGTAGTGTGATCTAAGGCTGGGAAGTTCGTGGAAGGCTTGCACGTGGTTGGTGGAATTACCACGATTTCAAAGATAAGTATCAGCTTATGCTTAATATTATGTTTTGCATGTCTGTAATGCTTATATGTATCATGTATTATGTTGTGCATATGAATTATTGTTAATGTTAGGGATTATTTATGTTAGCAGTAATCTTGTGCTTACTCTAAGTTAAATGTGTTTAATATGACTTAAATGCATGTTATTAATTAAGTATGAGAATGATGTTGTTCTGCACAGTAGCATTTGCCCGGCCAGTGGGATGACGGTCGGGGGGCATTACAGTATGGTATCAGAGCCTAGTTTCAAAGCTGAGCCTGGATGGGCCGGACAAGTGGTCTTTGGACCGAGGTTTTGAGAAGAAATTGTGTCTGGAGGACTAATTTCAGACCTCGGAATGTTTCTAAGTGTCAACAGGCTACTTGACCATGTTACAAAGATAAGGAGGTGTAGCGGTATTATAAAACTACAGCCGGTGTGGTATATGGCCACACGGAGAGAGAGAAATCCACACCAGAAGTGTTGGATCAAGTAGATGAAGGTTCATAAGGAGGGTACCAAGTCATTGGCCAGAAGTCTTTGAGAAGCAGAGTTGGACGGTCAGAATTCTCTGTGGAGAACTCGTGAAATCGTTAGGGTCGTAAGATGGCCAGAAGTTTAAAGGTGGTTAGTGGATGGAGAAACTCACCACCCTAGGATCCAAAATAAATGTGGATCGTTGATCATGGTTGGTTTGAACCGTTGGATCATTTCGTGAATTCAGGGATCGTGAACCTGGAGCGCAGGCCAAATTCTTGGTCACTCCAAGTTCTGAATTGTCAAATAGATTAACAAGGTTAGAATCGGACGGTGGAGCGCTTCCAGGAAGAAGTGTCGAAATCCCGTGAGCCATCGGATCCAGCCAGCTAGCGAGGTAGTTAGGGCTAAAGAGATTTGATAGTTATAAGCATAGGAGAGATCTGGACCGTTAGATCCAAATCATCGAGGATCATTGGATCTCGTACAAGAACTCATGTATCGAAATTCGGGGATTGAAGTGACAAGAGATTTGGAGTCACTGCATCATGAACTCCCGGTTACCGAAAACCCGAAACCCTGAAATCCTGAAACGATCTACACCGTAGATCATAGGATAGGAACTTGATCGTTGGATCAAGTAGATGATAGACCATAATTTCGAAATTTCAGCAAATGGAAGTTCGAGATGTGTATATGCACGAACTCTTGATGCCCGAAAATCTGAAATGAAAAGTGAAAGTAGTGGGGCCCTATGATGTCGCTGGGAGTGAAGTGGACCTTCTTAAGGACACCATGTGTCACTACCTTGGTGGGTGACAACTGTGTTGTGGGCCCAAGGCGAGAGAGGTCGGAAGTTCGAGAGTCGGGAGTTGGAGAGGGAAGCGAGTGCGAGAACCTCTGGGACCAAAACTCGAAACCCCGAAAGTTCCAAAACGATCTACACCACAGATCGAGAGTATAAGGCTTGATCGTTAGATCAAACAGAAGGTAAGTCGCGATTACATGATTTCAGTTGTTGGGGAAAAACAGAGTGAGCTTAGGCATGGAACCTTGAAACCTCTAAACCCCAAAACGCTGAAAGGATCTGCGTCGTAGATCTAAGAGAGGTCTAACCGTTGGATTTCACTTGGAATGGATGTGGACACATGGGTGTGTACCACGTGCCAGTGGGTCGAAAATAAAAGTGATCATGGTGGGACCTGATGATGTCGTTGAAGGTGACATGGACCCTCCTAAACGTGCCACGTGCCACCCTTGTTGTGGGTGACAACTGTGCTATGTGGGCCCGGAGGGTAAAGTAAATCGGGATTTCGGAAGTCAGGGGTTGGAAAGAAAAGAAAGTCTGAAAGCCTCAAGGACCTAAACCCGAAGTCTTAAAATCTTCAAAGATGGAAGAACCGCAACAGATTTTAACCGTTGGATGTTGGGTAAACATAGATCATTGATCCACCTGATTTACGCGAATTAGGTAAATCGAAACTTCGGGAGATAGTTGTGTGTGCCTTAAACTCTTTGAAGGCCGAAGGCCCGAGTAGCACCCAATAGTCTAGCACTTGGTCACGACCCTTGGTCACGTGGGTAGGGACTAATAGAGACGAATGTATTACCCAAAAGTATAGAGCCGAGAAGAGCTCAGAAAATTCGTGAAATTGAAACATTTTCTTAAATTAGATTGTTTATGAATGATGAAGGAATTGTCAAGAAACAAAGGCCTGACAAATTCTAGTCGTCTGCACATTGTATAGCAGAAGGTTGACAAGTGCCAAAACTAATTTGAATTGCCACAAAGTGAAAAGAAATGAAAGAGACACATAATGCTTCTAGTTTAGAAAACAAAGCTCAGAAGAGATAGCATAGAACTTTTGTATGTAGAGTGTGCATATCAAGCGCAAGGAGTGCTTATAAAGGGAACTTGTTTTAAGTTCGAAAGACTCCAGGAGATGAGCATAGAGGGTGCCAGGAGGGCACCAAAAATTATTTTAGAAAACACAGAAGGGTCGAGTCCCTTTGAGACGGAGTAAGTTAAAATCTCAGGGAGAAACAGTGCAAGTTCGCACACAGAGCACAAGTGTACGGCAAGGTGAAGTTAAAATTTCATTAATCGAATCTCAGGAGGGAAAACACCATCGAAGCCTTCGAAATATTCGAAATCCTTCAATTAAGGGAGGAATTCAAGTCCAGACGAATTGACGCCAAGGTATTTGGAAAGAAGTCATTGAGAACCTGAACGGATGGTAGGAATCCTTGGACAAAGAAGCGTCGATAGTCATGCTTCATTATATCAAAAGAAACTGCGAGGAGGATAACGCTAAGAGTCATTCAGCACTCGAAATCTCAGGGGAGGTATTGAACCGTCGATCTCAAGGAAGATCGAACCGTTGATTCCTTTCATCGAGAAATCAGAAAATCAAAATTTGGGAGAACAAAGGAAGTTGTTCTCGAAAAAACTTGAAACGCGAACTTCTGATTCACAAGGAGAGATCTACACCATTGAATTACGACGAACGTCATCAGTTGATCTGACGCACTTGAATTTCATGAAGATGGAAGTTGAAAAAGGGAAGAGAATTGTTTTCTAATTTCGTGAACCACAAAGTCTCGATTCACGAGAAAGGATCCACACGGTTGGATTACGAGGAGCTTTGAGTCATTGGATCTGACTCACGTGGATTTTGAAAAACTAGAGATCGAAATAAAAGAGGGGAAACTATTTTTCAAAACCCCGAAACGCGAATTGTCAATTCACGAGGAATTGATCTGGACTGTCGAACCTGGAAAGCCGTGGACCTTTGATCTGAGGAAAATGGGGTTCGGGAGTTCATACCTCGGGAGAAAGGAGGAGAGCTAATCCTCAAATTTCACAAAGGGTAAAGTCCCATAGCGCTCAGAAGTTGGCGCCCCATGTCATAGCTAAAGGTAACGCTGGTGGAAGTTAAGGGAAGACCTAGCACTTGTTTTAGATTTTAGGGATAGAGAGAGTCGAGGGTGACTCATATCGAAACACCCAGTACGAAAAATCTCGAAATGCCTTGTGGATAGGCGCGTGGTCATAGTTGGTGGCCACGTAGGAGAAACTTGTGCCGCCGCTAGTTCTTGCGGGTAAGTTTTCACGCAAGGCCTGTGGATTTGTTCCATGGAGGTTCTAGTAGGGACTAAAAGAGTTGCTCCATCTCCGAGAGTTGAAGATCCATTGACTGGGAGGTCAGCAGACCCCGCTGAGGTGGGGAAACTACGTCGAAAGTGCTCAGGGAAGGAATAATCATGCACAATTATAAATTCACATGATTATATTATTTAAATGACTACCACTAGAGGTGGTAAAGGCTGGAGGCCTGTATTAATTCAAATGTTTTCAGTTTCTGAATGCACACACTGACATAGTAAAATGTCACGTTAATTTGGTTATGGGGTAATAAACAAAGAATTAAAGATAAAAACTGGTTATAGGAATAAATGCCAGTAAGCTAGTCATGTATAAGACCATGACCTGGTTGGATATGGCAAGGTATGGATATGGAAAGGTTATGAGCCACACAAGTACTAAAAGCTTCCTACTTTTAAATAAAACTTGGGCTACAAGCTTTTTGCTAACACTAATGAACACCACATAATTATATTCTTGGTGTAATGTTCGAGTCGAAAAGGAAGGCATCCAATTAATTGGGAAGATAATAGGAAGTGTATGGAGAATGTGGCAACACATTGGCTAGAATTCCAACTCATGGATGGTAAGATACATGATTGACATAGAGAGCATTATGTAATTCAATGCAAGGTGCACTAAATAAGAATGCATTGAGAATTGCACTCATGCATAATAAGTGATAGAATTGTATACTAAATGCAATGGTTGAATATCTTTTGTAAGTACATGCATATATATTATTGCATAGAAATAATTATACTAATGGTTGAAATGTTGCTAACCCATGAAGTTGAGAACATTTCAGGAACTGTTAAACATTGCAACAGGAGAGTTACAAGCTAGGTAGTCACAGGAATAGAGACTACATAAAATTTTGTGTTCAGAAAATTGAAATGATAAACATATTGTTGTTAATTATGAACATGCATATGCATAGAATGACGAGTTATTATATTTGGTCAAGTTGTTTGGTAATTGTGATTGAATTGCTAGGTGCAGGAAATTCTAAGATCATTGCATAAGATGTTGTACATGTTGAATTATGATGTATAGAAAATACTGGCAATTTGTTGGCAGTATGCAAGATGAAGTCTTGCAAGAAAATTGTATGCAGTTTCGTGCCTATGGAAAATCACAAGGATGGTTGCATTCATAATATGGCAATAGCCAAGATGAATCATGAAATAGAATGTCATGTTTTGGGGATAAAATTTGAATTTCTTTTCGAACTAATTGGAGTTCCTACATGAATTCTTTTATGTTCTCTCATGATAACTACATGTGGTTGATGCAGAGGAGATGATGTTGATAAAAGTTAAAATGTTGACTACAAAGAGTATCTCGGGAAGATGTTGCTTGGAAACCTTTGAGGGCAGTTGGAAATTATCGAGCCACGGTGCTCTAAGTCTTCTTGTCGAGCCTGTTGCTGAAGCCCAAGGAAAGGGAGGTGTAGCACCAATGGACAGTGCTTGTGAAGGTGTATACTCTCAGGTGGGACAGGTATGTGGGAAATGAGAGACCGTTGGTTGGAGTGCTGCTGAGGTTTGAATGGTTGGAGTGTTGTTGAGGTCTGGTACCTTGGCCTAGATCATGTGGATAAGGATTGTGGACCATGGCTATCTTGGGAAGCCATTTCCCGGATGGAGC
>SNQJ01S0012745.1:221448-234807 GCA_010110895.2 Picea sitchensis | reverse complement strand
ATATATATATATATACTGCATATATCCTTACATTACCGCATCCATTGCATCATCGTGTTTTGGTCCATGTCATGTTTCTTCTGTTGTGCCTCAGTGTTCAAGGGAAGTATCCGCCTTGAGAGTTAGCCATCCCAAATATCTTGTTTCAATACCTGTGTCAGTCCTTGTTCATTTGATCTACCAATTACATCTTTGTGTATGTTTCGTGTCGTTGATGGGGGATACATCAAGGCCCTCCTTCGATGAGTCTATTCTTATCGAATTCAACATATTATCCAAGAACTAGACTTAGAAACCAATTAGTACTTTGGAACCTGCATGCCTCAATGGCAGGCCTCCTCACATTCGACAGTGGGTTTACATCATTGACCTCTGATTGGATGATTCCACGGATGTTCGACTTCAGTTCATCAATTCACTTTTGTTGGAATGTACTAGAGTACCTTGGGAATCATTGACATTAATGGTGATCTCCCTCGTGCTTGTTAACGGTTTACATCATTGATCGGTAATCAAGTGGTTTCTGCCATGTTTGACATCAGTGCATCTATTCACATGGTTAGATTCGTACTACATCGGGATCGGTAAGAAGACCCTGGGTTGAGTGATCACTCTGATATGTACTTTGCCTAGGTTGCAATGGAATTTCTCTTGAACAATGACACATATACTATCACATAGATCCACTTTGTATTAGTCATGGCTATGTCTTGCCATCTTGTATATCCACTGTGTATTCCTCGTGGCTACGATCAGTTGAGGTCATAAGAGTATAGATCCACATTGTATCATCGGTGGCTATAACTTTTATCCATACAATTATGGATCTGCAGTGTATTTTATGGCGGCCATATCTTGCAATTCTTGATCAACCAAGCATAGGTATGCTTGCCTTGGGTTTGAAACATGTCACAATATTTGTTGGATGTTTGTGTGCATCTTATGTTAGGTTCTCTACGTCTATACCCTTGCTTGAAAGTCTACAAAGCATTCCAGTTATCAGTTCCTGTCTTCTAACTTCATACGTTGGGGGGAAATCCGTTACACATTGAAATTACTCGCTTCGATAGTGTCGCAGGTGTCGTCATTACAAGTGTCGCAAGTGTCGCATTTTCCTCACAAGTGTCGCAAGTGTCAAGGAAGCATACTACCATGATACCTATGTAGTGCCTATAATGACACAAGAAGGACACTTGACACATGTCAAACACTTGATTTGGAAGAGGAAGAATGGTTAAATGGAGTTATGAACCTCTTGCCATCTGAAAGAAGCCAAAAAACTGAGCTTTTGGAGAAGAGCGCTCCTCTATACCTGTCTTGGGAGTGTTGGCGCCCCCTTATAAGATATCAGGGAGAGTTATAACACTGTATCAGCCCTTTTGATGGAGCTCTCCTGCTCTCAGGAGTGCTGGCACCCCCCTAAAGCCTACTTGAGAGCGTTATAACGCTCTGATGGCCCTTTTGACGGAGCACTTCCTATTGTCGGCAGCAGTTGGCTTGTTGAGATGAATGGGGGAAAGATCTTTTCAATCTTGGAAGGCAGTTGGATTCAAACCCCTAGTCCAACCATGATCTTAGGGAAGATCCCTAACTCAAGGAGGAGAATCCTCAACTTACCCTAAAGATATCTCAAGTGGTTGAGCCTCTCCAAGGCTACATAAGCAAGTTTTCTCATGGTGAAAAGGGGAATCTGGATGAAGAAGCATGAAACCTATGATCTCATAGGAAACACATAGTGAAGTGGAGGCTAAGCAGTGAAGCTATCGTCATTCCGATTGTGGATATTTTGAGCAAGGGTTAGGCAAGGAGAACTTGAAGAAACTGCTACATTCTATCTATGGTTGTAAGTAACGTTTTGTCCTCATTAATGTAATATGCTTGGCCTGTTTCTTTCTAATTTGTGTTTGACATTACTTGAATTTGTCTCTAAGTAGATAGGTCTTCTTCGAACTAATATCGATAGAATAGGAAGTGGTTGTACTTTGTTCGTCTACAGGGCTTATCGAGGAGCTCAAGATTGGAGTTCAACTCGGAGCATGCAGGGAAAAACACTGGTAAAAGGTACGTCTTTCCTCCTTCCTCTCATGCATTAGTTTGTGTAGGCCTAAAATGAAGTCAGTGACCATGATAAGCACTTTCTGTCTTAGAGTTAAGAGTCTATCTCTTTGAGGAGATCTACCTGTCTGCAGGAAGATTTTCCTTCAACACTCGCAAATCCAGGAAACTCTTCATCTCCATCTATGGACCCAGGAAGACTTCCCCTCTGATCCGGGTGAGATTTCGATCCTCAACTCTTGGGGATTCTCACTATCTCACTCCACCCTTCCACTGCAACCCCTCCTCACAGCCAAAGCCCCCAATCCCTCTATATGGCTCCCCCCCATCGAGCTTTCACAAAGTCAGCTTTGATGGCACTTCAAAAGGAAATCTAGGTCTCTCATGCTTAAGATCTGTCACAAGAAACAAGGGCATAATTCATAGCCTCACTACAGAAAATCTAGGATTTGACACCAACAACTTAGCGGAAATTTGGGGTCTAATTAAAGGAATGCAATTGGATCTGGACCACAACCTCACATGCCTGATCATAGAAGGAGACTGGAAATTCATAATTGACCTAGCAACAAAAATCTTAAATGGAAGAGATCCAGAAAAAATAACCCGTAGTTTGCGCCTCTTGGGCCCCCTATCACTTTCCCTCTCAGCACCTCCATCTCCTTCCATAACTCCCTACAACTTCCCTCAACCTCCATTTCTTCTTTCCTCCACCTCCATAACTCCCTCAGCATGGTTCAAGAGCGAGGAAAATCCAAGAGGGGTGCTTGCGACAACAACACCCTCTGTCGTAGTAATAGGATCACCCCCTCCCAACGAGTTCTCATTACTCACTTTGTGAGCCCTCGACACACCCTCCAGAGGACGCAGTTGGCCCCTCTCCAGTTCTATGGTGCTAGTTTGGTAAAAATGGAAGCGACCTCCTCTACTGCTCACTTCCCTTCATCGTTTCTTCCACTGTAATGCCCCTCGGCCATCATCCCACTGGTCGGGCAAACACTATTGTGTGGAACAACATCATTCTCATTCTTAATTAATAACATGCATTTAATTCATATTAAACACATTTAACTCAGAGTAAGCACAAGATTACTTCTAACATAAATAATCCCTGGAATTAACAATAATTCATATGCACAACATAATACATGATACATATAAGCATCACAGACATGCAAAACATAATATTAAGCATAAAATGATACTTATCTTTGAAACCGTGGTAATTCCACCAACCATGTGCAAGCCTTCCACGAACCTCCCAGCCTTAGACCATGTTACTCATCATGTTCAATAGTGGGTCACCCCCGAGCTGGGACTAAGCTCCACCCAAGGCAAGGAATCCTAGTCTAGGCTAAGGTTATAGGGAAAACTACATAGAATAACCGGAAGGATTCTTCCTAGGATGCCTTCTTACACCCACTACTCACGGACTCTCATTCCCCACATGCATATTCATCTTGGGAGTATACACCTTCACAAGCGCAGTCCATCAGTGCTTCACCTCCCTCTCTAGGTCTCGGCAACAGGCCGGATCATGAAGTCTTAAAGCTCCGTAGCCGATGCTCGACTCTCTCTGGAAGAATATCACTTCCCAACAGACTCCTTCACCTGGAAATAGCTTCTCACAGGCCTAACAGACTGCCTCTTCAACTAAGGGCCTTAAAATCTAGTTCGTCAGCCCCTTCCAACTCAATTCTCACATGGTGAGGATAAGCACAACAAAAATAGCAATTCAGTTAACTCACAGTGACAACAAAAATAGGAATTTGGGTATGGACATCCAAAAACGACAACAGTCCACACTAAGACACAACACGGTTCAGACATTTACAGGGTGCTCGGACTTCACAGGAGACACGTCTTAGTCCACGAGTTTTCCACTAGTTTGAGGGTGCATGACAAGGAATCAACGCAGAGGTTGATCACAGGGCTAAACAAAATTCACGAAGGATGGGGAATGGCAAAGCGACTCAGGTGGAGAATGGAAAAATGCAAGAGCAAACAATTTTCCCGTGAGGGTTTCCTTCATGGTGCATGGGTAAGCAAATGCAGACGCAGAGGAAAAACGGGTTCAGACGGGCATCACAGTGAACTTAGGCGGAGGATGATAGAATGAACGAACCCTCCTCCCCCCACGACTGACTTCTGCAATTTTTTAACTGCATGTGCTTGGGTCGACACATGTCACCCATGAAGCTGCATGCACTCCATCAGCATGCGTTCCTCTCCAGGAACTTAGGACAAAACATATATTTCATATGGCTTTCGGAATAATATTGAAATATTATTCCCAAGGACTTAAGCCCCTAGGCTCAACACTTAGCCTCTCTTTCCAACCTTTCAGGCCTCAATCCCTTACCCACTCTGTGGAATCTTAGTCCCCTATCACTCATTCATCGTGGTCGGTCTACATGTAGCGGTGTTTATATTTTTATTAATGTTCTACATGATTACATATACAAAAGCAGGCTCACGGCCTTAACACTTAGGCTCTTCGGCCTAATAACACATAAGCCCACCAACTTATATAAACTTGGCTTACCCTCCTATAAAACATAATTACAATTCATAATGAAAGCTTTATACTTCATAGACATGATTTACAATAGGGCTCGGCCTTGGGGACATGACAATCCCCTCCCGTTATTTTTTCACTGTCCTCAGTGCAACTTTACACTACATCAACAAGATTTCCAAAACCTTCAAAAATATGCGGGTATTATGCCCGCATAGAGTCCTCATGCTCCCATGTCATGTCCTCAAGACCGTACCAGGTCCACTGGACCTTTACAAGCTCAATAGCTCGATTCCAGAGTTGTTTTATTTTCCTATCCAATATGTGCACAGGATGTACTTGTAGGACACCTTGTTGCTCCACCTGAATCACATTCCAATCGATTACATGATTAACATAAGGTATATATATTTCTTAAGTAATGAAATATGAGACACATTATGTACAGTCATGGATGCGGTAATGTAAGGATATATGCAATGTATATATATGTATATACAGACAATTTTAATAACATTATAACTGTATACAACATACACAACATACAATAAATAGAGAATTGTACTTATCTTTTGATTGAGAAGATCTTCCACCCCTGAGTAGGGCTATGACTCCATCGGGGCAATGGCTTCCCAAGATAGCCATGGTCCACAATCCTTATCCACATGATCTAGGCCAAGGTACCAGACCTCAACAACACTCCAAAATCCCTGAAACACTTAGATTATACAGATTTAACCACTCAAATCTGCATATCTAACAATATCTTTTCAAATTGATTCAACAATATTTAACTGAATTTCTAACAAATATCCCAAAATAAATAACAAAAAAAACAAAAACTTAACACATTTAAGCCCCAAAATAAATAACAAAAAAAACAAAAACTTAACACATTTAAAGCCACTGCATTTCAATGTTACAATCAAAATCTTTAAAAACTATATACTTTTCACCGAAATTGACGAGTATCACAATATGCCTATTTCCGTGAGGCTAATTGAACTACTTTATCTATCAACAGGAGTATGATAGCTAATAGAACATTAGCGTCAATCCTAAAAATCAACATAATTCCAGTTCATATAAAAGCTTTCAACGAATTTACTAGTCTTTTAAGCGTGCGTCTTTCTTAAAAAAAAATTTACAACTTTCAACAAACCCTACTTACCATTTATGTGGTCTCTTGTCAAACTCATGAAACGGCCATCCGCAGCATGATTTGCGACGGGAAAGTTCACTTGAGATGAAAATTGATGGTTAAATGGTCGTCATTCCAAATGGTCGTCATTCCACGGAGATGAAAATTGATGGTTAAATGGTCGTCATTCCAAAGTAAAAATACAAAGTAACATTGTCATTTCAATTCTTTTTGTTATCACATTTTTCAATCTTGTTAATTTTTTGGTAGTTTTAGGACACTAACTATAATATATATAAAGTTAACATATAATAACCTTTAACATTTATTATCTATTTCAAGTTAGATATTGAAATATTTTATTTTTGTTATCAAATTTTTCAATTTAGTTAATTTTTTTTTGGTAGTTTTAAGACACTAACTATAATATATAAAGAATTAACATATAATAACCTTTAACATTTATTATCTATTTCAAGTTGGATATTGAAATATTTTATTTATGGTTCATATATAAGGGATCAAGTTTTTATAAGTAAAACCTTTTTTTAAATTAAGAAAAAAAATAATGAAAATATTTGTACCTAAAGAGATTTGATCCCCCTTAATTTCATTATTATGAAACATCAATTCTACTTATTTCATTATTATGAAGTATCAAGACACAGTTTTCTAGTCAATATAGGAGTCAGAATTATATCATAATTCTTGTTACATCCCTAATAAGTGATTCCTAAGAAAAAGAAAACTTAATTAAAAGAGAGGATTCAAGTTAGTAATATAAATGTGGTGGTTGTAGCTATGTATAAAATCATTCATAGTGTTTGATTATGGAGGATTCCACTCATAATTCAATAACTCTTTTTTATTTTACCATATATTAATCATGTATATGATAAACAAATATACATAACAATAGTAGAATACTTGTGAGCAAAATGATCTAGTAATTGATTAGTGTGAGCAATTTTCCTCCCAATCATAAGAAATCCTTTATAAATTCCACTCCTTTGCTAGTCTATGAAACCACTACGACATAGGAAACAAGTTCAAGACTTTCAAGTAATTTTTCCCATTACTAAAAATTTCTATTTAGTTCTTTAATCAAACTAGCTTCTAGCACTTTCCTTTTCTATGCAAGGAAGTTCTTCCCTATTATCTATTTTAAATTTAACTCCAACCAAATTTCTCTTGTTTCTTCAGAATTTTATAATCACCTCTTTTCAAGGATCCTAAGGGTTTCTCTACTCAATTTGATTTATATTACTTTACATCAATCTTTTCCTCTTTCTCTCTATCATTTTCTGTGGATTTCAATCATGAGATAATCTACCTTTCCTAAGGTATAACTCCTTCTTTCTCTTCCCCAATCCTTGTACAAAATGGCCTCTTCTCCCCTAATTCCAACTTTCTTGCATGCCATGAGTGGAAGGTGGCAAGGAAATTCCTAATCTAACTTTTCTTAGTTTTAATAATGTGGACAAGTTTCCTAAAATGTAGAAGGTGGTTGATTAGATTTTAAAAATGGTTAAACTCAAATTAGATCAAAAAGGTTAAGCCAACATGTAAAAAAGTGAATGATAAATTAATGGCAAGGTTGAATGATACCTTAATGATAAGGTGAAATGTAATTATTAAAAACATATGTCTAAACATTGACTAGTTTAAGCTCTGTAATAGAAATTTATATAAAACGTTTACATCATGTAAAACATATATATATATATTTTCAAAACATTTAAAAGATCAAAACCAAGACATTGCAATTACATCCTAGCAAAGCATAGAGCTGCGCTTTTGACATGTTTAGACATCCTTTGAACTACTATGCACCATCACATCTGATTGGAATGCTAGTTTCTTCCCAAAAAAAAATGAAATTCGGAATGCTCTCTCAGCTTTTGGAGTGCAAACTTCAGTAGTCCACTTCATTTCACCTCCAAATAAAATAGTCAATTCCGGGTAGTCAATCCACCTTGACGAAATTGCTTTACATAACATATTCCAAACAGTTGCAGTAGAATCAGGCCCTTCATTCTATCATGGTTTGCTCCCTTTTGAAGTTTCTTATGTGTACCAATAGGCAGCCCACTTTGAGTTTCGTCTTTATTGCCTCCACCTATCTCCGAGCAGCTAAACGCCCAACAACATGCCACTTCCTTTTTTCATTAGATTGCCTATATCCAATAGCACTCCAGTAAAATCAAGCGCATGTGAAGAAACTCAGAGATCGTCAATGAAGTCCATCTCCCTTCCAAATTGTTGATCTCAATGTTCGTTGATTTGAATCAAAACATGATATCTTTAAATATATTATTTCACCCAAAACATATTTGAATCAAAACATGATATTCTACATATTGATGGTCGGGTACACCAAATGTTTCAATACTTATTTCATTCATAGATGTGGACATTATTCCCCATGCTCTCTTAACGCTTGGGTGTACTTCCAAGCAATTGAGATTTTCCTTAAACAACCCAACATGAATTTTGGATTTTCGGGGGAGCTTTAATGGCCAGCGGCAAAAATATATATCATCACAGTCAAAAGTATCTAAGAGAAGCACATGGACAGCCTATACATGTTGAAACTGCTAACTAATTTCTTATGTGGCTGCATGCATTTAAAAATGGAATGTGCATGTATGAACATTATAATGAGCAGTTTGTGTAATTGGTGGATCTGGTTTGTTTAACAATATAATAGATTTTATATATCTATTATATTCATAGAGGTGGCAAACCAGCAATGTAGTGTAGCAGGGTATATGGGAAGAAAGTGAAAAATGGTTGTAAGCTTGTGTTTGGATGTTGTAATTCTCCCTTGAATAATAACAATATTGATGAACATTACCATATAGTTTTTTTTCTTACAAGAGTTTTTTCAAATAAACACTGTATTCATTGTGGTTTTTTCTCTTAAAAAAGTTTTTTCAAATAAACACTATATTCATTGTATGATTGTTGTTCTCATTTTTTACTTTACTTATCATTAATATTGTTATACTTATCATTAATATTGTTAAGTTTATGCTTCAGCTACCCAACCATACAAACTTAGAAATTTAGAAGAACGTTATTCCCAGAATGACTGCACAGACGGGACAGATACTTTTGGATGCTAAGTGTACCAACTATTCACCGTCTATTTTTAAACATTCAATCTTGAATGTATTTATGGTGATATTTGTGCCGCTTGAAAAGGATTAATCTTTCAGATTTGTGGTCAGATTTTTGAAAAGTCCCACCACACCACGACAGTTATAAGAGACAAACAAATTCCTGTACCATCCAAATTGACAGGCAGCAGAAGCACCGACTCGGTGAAACAAAATTGCAGATTAACAAATTGTTATAATTGGAATTTTCAAATATGATGAAAGCGCAGGTTTATGTAACGTATAAGAGTTTACAGTAGACAAAGATACGTGTTTCCATTATCAAAGAGTTCTAACTCAAACTGTAATTACAATTGCAAGTAGATGAGATTTTCAGGTCTCCCTCCATTGCTGTGTCAGTCAAAATCTGTCAGTAGTCGAAATGTCAATAAGACAATTATAAAGTCTCAAGTTTACTCAAAAGTTGGTTGGCAAACAGGAGAGCTATAAATGGAGTTGACTGATAGTTATGGTAGTGTTTAATGTTGAGTCTGTATCTAGCAATAGCAAGTCATACTCTCTGTCTATATAAGTTTGAGTTTTTTAGTTAGTTAGAGTCTCTTAGTTAGTTAGTAGTATATGATGCATAATGGATGGTGAAGAGAAGTAGTTAATGCACAGAGAAGAAGCAGAGATAGAGAGAACCAGCACCTGAAGAGTTGATAAAAGAAGCCATTAGAGCCAAAGCTCATTAATATCAAGTATTTTGTGTTTTGACAAGTTTTTGTCTTATTTTCGAATTTACTTGTTAAGCATAACATTATGTTATTCTGCATTAGTAATCCGAAGTTAATTAATATTTTTTAGTGTGTATTCACAAACTTGCAGCAAACATTAATATCAAGTATTTTGTGTTTTGACAAGTTTTTGTCTTATTTATGAGTTTATTTGTAAATCATTTTTTAATGTGTATTCACAAACTTGCAGCAAACATTAATATCAAGTATTTTATGTTTTAACAAAATTTTGTCTTATTTATAAGTTTATTAGTAAATCATTTTTTTTAGTGTGTATTCACAGCGCTCAGCAAACTCAACAATTTGTGCACTGCGCAGTGGTCTTGAGAACTGGGTAACCTATTTGGTAAGCCTGCTTCGTGCAGAGCAAACTGCGTCGTATACAGAGTAGACTGCGCGCACCCGTCGACCCTTCACTAACGCATATGTGAAGAAGACATTAATAAATAAAATTCAATCCCTATCAACTTTTTAAACCCTCTTCTTGATCCAAGTCTAATATTTCGTTCATTCATGAAAATTGTAATTCTCATTTTTCATTTCCCTGTGTTTAAATATCGTTATCATACATAACCGTATATACACCTCTCTTCCACCTATATCTGTAAAAGCACCTCCCTTAAGGTATTTGCTAATGCATTAGGTTTTCCATTATGGTTCAGAAATGTTGTGAAGAGAGTGATATGTTGGAACTATGTAACTCATAGGTTTAACTACTCAACCTGTCATTTCAAAGTTTCCATCATAACCTTTGAAAAACTATATACTTTTTCACCGAAATTGGAGAGCATCACAAATGTGCCTGTTTCCATGATGCTAATTGAACTACTTCGAGTTCATATAAAGTCAACATAATTCCAGTTCATATAAAAGCTTTCTAAGAATGTACTAGTCGTTTAAACTTAAGTCTTTCTTAAAACTATTACAGCCTTCAACAAACCTTACTTACCCACATTTTACTATAAAGCGTATAAACCATTATGTTGTCTCTTGTGTAATGTCCAATGTATCAAACACACTATGAAACCAGTGTGGGGCAGCGGAAGCCTAAACTCAACTTAATGGAAAATAAATAAAACCAACAGCAATCAATCATACAATGAATACAGCGATATAGTAAAACCCAAAACCCTTTAAAGGAAAACATCCAATCCACATGGAAAATTGGTTGGCACATTTCAACAAGTCACCGAGAAATATATAAACCATTAACGAAGGAAAGTTCTACTTAGAATTGTGATTTACTTAAGCTTCAACTAGGTAATGAAAATTGATGGTTAAACGGTCGTCTGTTGAAGGTCGACTGTCATGTCATGACACATCGTCGACTCACCAGTAGTGAAAATCAATCTTCTACTTTTGTTTGTTTCTGAGTTTTAATTCTTTCTGACCTATATGCTGATCGTGACTCGAATCCATCTACAAACACTCTACCTTATATGTTGATCGTGACTTAAATGTTGATAGATTTGTAGGCACTTACTCCTTTTCTTACAATGCAGATCTGAAAGACTCCTATATCCCCCTCTCTGCAACGACATCTTTACAGCAATTTGCTTATATCATTATAAACCGAAATATTACGTGTGATGATCAAAGTAGAAAACTAGAATTTCGATGGAATTGTCGGGTTTGAGTTACTTTGTATTTTTGTCACATTTTAAAAAGAGATGATGGTACCAAATCAGAGGGGAGTTTCGATTTTATTTTGTATTTTCCATATTTGTTATTTGTAATGCATAAGATGGTTGTTATGTCCAATATATTAAGTTATATTAAGTTAAAAGTTATATATGTATTACCTTATATATTAAGTTATATTAAGTTAAAAGTTATATATGTATTACCTTTTGGCAATAAATAAATAAATAAAATATTTTATTTTTTTTGTAAATAAAAGTCTAGAACCTTGTATTAATGATGTCTATATGATGTACATGACAAGTGTAAGCCACTTCTTCCGTCACAAGTGGGAAACTAGAACAGGTGGCTCATTGATGTTCAGAGATTGCTACATCTTTCTGAGTTCTAGCATTGCTCAAACTAAAATGTTTACATAAAAAATTACAATCTATTTGTGGAAACAAAAAGGTTCGAACCATGTTCTGCAACCTATCACTAAGGCCAGCTATAGACAGAGTTGTCATAACTAAAACTACACAGAAAGAATAAGAAAAAACTGCTAGTTCATCTATCTTGTTGTCGTGGTAAGCTAGACAAATGACCCTACAACTGAAATAGACAAAAAACCAAAACCTGGAGATATCACTCCATAGTTGAGCCTGGTTGTCCATGTATTGTGTAAACCGGGGTGAACCGTTGACCGCAAGTAGGGCCTCTAGTGCGCGTGGGGCATACATTAATGCATCGAACAAGATGTCCATCTGTTGGATGAGGACACTCTAGGAGTGCATTTGGTCATCCTGTTTCTTCCTGATCTCGAAGAGGAGTTGAAGGTGCTCCTCCATGAGGCAGTTGGCGAAATGTTGAGGTTGTTCCTCCTCCTCCTTGTCAGCTTCATCGGCATCCCCTGCGTTGTCCTCCAATTTCCCTGCATTGTTCTCCAGCTGCCTGCTTGGAGGAATCGCCTCCTCCACCGTGCAACTTTCGTCGCCATAGTGGGGGTCGCCAAGCTTGACAATAGGGGGTGCCAAGAGCTTGGTGGCTAGAGGGGGGTGTGCGCCCAAGGGTGGCACCTCCTCTTTTACCACGCTCAAGTTGTGGAGCGGTGGAGGAAAGGATGAAGGGAAGTGAGCAGTAGAGGAGGTCGCTTCCATTTTTACCAAACAAGCACCATAAAACTGGAGAGGAGCCGACTATGTCCTCTGGAGGTTGTGTCAAGGGCTCGCAGTGAGTAATGAGCGCTCGTTGGGAGGGGGTGATCCTATTACTATGAGAGAGGGTGTTGTTGTCGCAAGCACCCATCTTGGATTTTCCTCTCTCTTGAGGCATGCTGGGGGGGTTATGGAGGTGGAGGAAAGAAGAAATGGAGACTGAGGGAAGTTGCAAGGAGTGATGAAGGAGATGGAGATGCTGAGAGGGAAAGTGATAGGGGGCCCAGGAGGCGTCAACTATGGGTTATTTTTTCTGGATCTCTTCCATTTAATATTTTTGTTGTCGAGTCAATTATGACTTTATAGTCTCCTTCTATGATCAGGCACGTGAGGTTGTGGTCCAGAGCCAATTGCACTCCTTTAATTAGATCCCAAATTTATGCGAAGTTGTTGGTGTCAAATCCCATATTTTTTGCAGTGAGACTATGAATTATTCCCTTGTTGTTTCTTATGATAGATCTTAAGCCTGAGAGACCTGGATTTCATTTTGAAGCACCATCAAAGTTGACTTTGTGAAAGCTCGACGGGGGGGGAGCTATATAGAGAGACTGAGGGCTTTGTCTATGAGGAGGGGTTGCAGTGGAAGGGTGGAGTGAGATAGTGAGAAACCCCAAGAGTTGAGGATCGTAATCTCACCCGGATCAGAGGGTAAGTCTTCCTGGGTCCACAGATGGAGATGAAGAGTTTTCTGGACGTGCAAGAGGATTGTGGACAAGAGGAGAGCGGATGGGAGGGTTGGGAGTGAAAGAGTCTTATGTTCCTCTCTTTCCAAAGTTGTTAAACTATGAAGCATGGTGTAATGTCCCCAAGGCCGAGCCCTTTATAAACCTGATGTATGAAACGAATTGTACATATGTGTTATAGGCTGGTGAGCCGAGTTCCTATAAGCTGTAGGCTTATGTGTTTGTTAGGC
>SNQJ01S0012745.1:194631-214818 GCA_010110895.2 Picea sitchensis | reverse complement strand
ATGTTGCGTGCAATGCACGTGCTATTTGTCTCTGCAGAAAAAGCAAGTCATGGAGAGAAAACGCAAGTCATGGAGCATTGTGACTGCCTGTGATGGGAAGAATTAGTCATCTGCTGTAAGTAAAATTGCAATTGCAATAAAAAGTAAAAGTAGTTTATTGATTTCAGACTCCCAACAACAACAAAAAAACTCAAAAAATAATGAAGAAGCCCACAAAATCTGAATAGCAAGGTATTTGTTCCTTACAAGGAAGTATGTCAAATTTCAGTGGGAAGAAGCATTGACCCGTAGAGAGGCTCAACAAATGAGACACAGATATTGGACCCTAGAAAAAGCAATTATGGAAAGTTTTTTTGCCAAAAGAGGGTTGGCACTCTAGTGTAAGGGGCACCAAGCGTTATAGCACTCTGTCTAACACATCCAGAGAGCGTTGGCGCTATGCTAACATGGTCACAGGGGCGCCAGGCTTAAAAAGCTCATGAAAATGTCCAGAAACCCAAAATTTCAGTCAAATTTTGGCAATCAAGCTGAGTGTGATGGGGTAAGGAGTCAATCAGCATATGAGTTCAGACAAATGGGGTGAACAAGGTCTGAAAACAATCAAAGGGTAAGACAAGGTCTATGAGGAAAAATAAAAACCAAAAGTTTCGATTCAATTCCCTAGTGGAGTCGCCAGTTTCTGTTGAAGGAAAATCTTCCTGCGGACAGCTAGATATCCTCAAAGAGCTAGACTCTTAACTCTAAGACAGAAAGTGCGTATCATGGTCACTGACTTCCTTTTAGGCCTACACAAACTAATGCATGAAGAGGAAGGAGGAAAGACGTACCTTTTATCGGTGTTTGTCCCTGCACGCTCCGAGTTGAACTCCAATCTTGAGCTCCTCGATAAGCCCTGTAGACGAACAAAGTACAACCACTTCCTATTCTATCAAGATTAGTTCGAAGTAGACCTATCTACTTAGAGACAAATTCATGTAATGTCAAACACAAATTAGAAAGAAACATGCCAAACATATTACATTAATGAGGACAAAACATTACTTATAGCCATAGATGAAATGTAGCAGTTTTGTCAAGTTCTCCTTGCCTAACCCTTGCTCAAAAGATCCACAATGGGAATGACTATAGCTTCACTGATTAGCCTCCACTTCACTGTGTGTTTCCTATGAGATCATAGGTTTCATGCTTCTTCATCCAAATTCCCCTTTTCACCATGAGAAAGCTTGCTTATATAGCCTTGGAGAGGCTCAACCACTTGAGATATCTTTAGGGTAAGTTGAGGATTCTCCTCCTTGAGATAGGGATCTTCGCTAAGATCATGGTTGGACTAGGGGTTCGAATCCAACAACCTTTCAATATTGAAAAGATCTTTCCCCCATTCATCTCAACGAACCAACTGCTACCCAGAATAGGCAGCACTCCCTCAAAAGGGCCATCAGAGCGTTATAGCACTCCCAAGTAGGTTTTAGGGGGTGCCAGAACTCCTGAGAGAAGGAGAGTTCCCTCAAAAGGGCTGATACAGTGTTATAACGCTTACTGATAGCTTATAGGGGGCCACCAGCACTCCCAAGAGAGGTATAGGGGAGCACTCTCCTCCAAAAACTTAGTTTTTTGGCTTCTTTCAGATGGCAAGAGGTTCATAACTCCAGTTAACCATTCTTCCTCTAGCAAATCAAGTGTTTGACATGTGTCAAGTGTCCTCCTTATGTCGTTATAGGCACAACATAGGCATCATGGCAGTATGCTTCCCTGACACTTGCGACACTTGTGAGCAAAATGTGACACTTGCGACACTTCTAATGACGACACCTGTGACACTATTGAAGCGAGTAATTTCTATGTGTAACAGCGAGAGGATTGTGGACAAGAGGAGAGTGGATGGGAGGGTTGGGAGTGAAAGAGTCTTATGTTCCTCTCTTTCCAAAGTTGCTAAAATATGAAGCTTGGTAAGATTTTCCAGGTTCTGTTCAAGATTGGACTTTTATAAGAGTCGGTTCCCCAACCCCTTATTATGATCATGATGTTATCTTTGACCTATTTGGTTCTTCTCATGAGTTGGGTAGCTTGATTCCATATTTCCTCATTGAGTGTATAGTTATTTAGGAGGTACTGTGTGGTTTCTACCTGTTGATAGGAGAGATGGTAGATTGAGGGACCAATAAAACCTCGTCTTTGTAGATTGTCCTAGGTTAAGATCTTTTTTTGAAGAAGGAGCTAGAGGAATGTGGAGATTTTGGGCCAGAATTTTGATTTCCAAACTGTTGTCCAAATGCATACTTTTTGCAGAGTTTGAATGTTTTCCTGTAGAGTATATCCCTCTTTGAGAGTCAAGTTTCCATGGGGTGTGTGTCCCCATCTGAGAATATCTAGATCTATGCTTATATGGATTCATCTCAGGATAGTTTCTTGCCTCCAGTGCTACAGGTCACAGTCCGTTGCTACTTGAAGTTCCTGATGGTTTCATTTCTAGCTTCGTTGGGGAGAGTTGCTCGGGTGTTTTTCCACATATCTGCTACTTTGTGGGTGGCAAGCTCTTGTATGTTATTTTCATAGGATTGTATATTTTATTACAATTGGAGGTGTGGTAGTTTCTGCGAGGAGTCTGTCCAGAATAGGGCGCTCTGACCATTGTTAATTTCCCATAAAGCATGTTCCTGTATTAGTGGCCTATTTTTCCAAGCCGCATTCCATATGTTGGACCCTTGAATTTTTTCCTGCATACTGATCAGATGGCTTTGTTGTGTGTTTGGGGCATATTTGTGTTTCCATAGATTTGCCCAATTTTCTATTGTATTTTTGAGCCATCTCCACAAAATTTTATCTCCCATGGTGTTATTTAATTTTCCAGGGTACCAGAGGCCCAGATCGCCTAGAGATATGGGCTTACAAACTTTATCACAGCTGACTAGGGCCCATTTTTTGTCTAGGTTGTGGTCATGCCAAATAACATTCCTTTGAAAAATATTTATTTTGTTTATGACGGATTGGGGGGAAGCTAGGTTTGAGATGAGGTAGGAAGGAATGGCTTGAAGGACTAACTTTAAGAGGGTGATTCTAGCAGGGAGGTTGAGGGAGCGGAAGGTCCAATTGCTAAGATGGTTGTAGATGGAGAGGAGGAGAGAATCCCATGAGATTTTTTTGGTAGTTGAATCTAAGAGAGGAAGACCCAGGTACTGAGAGGGCAGGGAGTAGACATGAATATTCAAAAGTTGGGGAATGTATTGTTGGATTGCAATAGGCGTGTTGAAGAAGAAGAGTTGTGATTTGGTTAGATCAAAGGTGGTGCATGAAGCTTCACTGAAATAATTGAGGATAGAACTTAGTTTGTTTTCTTCTTACGCTGTGGCAGTGTTCAAAAGCATCATATCATTAATAAATTGGTTGTGGGAGGCTGTTGGTTGAAGCCCATGAAGAGGGAGGCCTTGAATGGATCCATTTTGAACTGATTCTTTGACATAGCGACCTAGGCCTTCAACCATTATGAAAAAAAGGAAAGGGGAGAGGGGGTCACCTTTCCTTATTCTTCTTGGAGGTGAGAAGGGTTGTGAGGGTGCACCGTTTACAAGGATTGAGAATAAGGTTGAAGAAATGAGGTTCATTATCTAGGATATCTAGTTCTTGCTGAAATTGAAAGCCGTTAGGACAACTCTCATGTACTGTCAGCTTAATTTGTCAAAATCTTTTGAAAGGTCGAGCTTTAGTAGCATACCTAGTGTACGGGTGATTTCGTGGAAAAGAATGACACTATCCATGTTTTTCCTTCCTTCGATGTACCCATATTGCTCCTTGGAAATGATGAAGGGGAGGATTGGCTTGAGTCTTAGAGATATGACCTTGGAGATGATTTTGTAGATCACATTGCAGAGTGTTGTGGGTCTGAAATTATTCGGATTTGTAACCCTCTCTTCTTTGGGTATTAGGGTGAGGAAGGTGGCATTGAGTGCTTGGAGAACTTTCCCTGAGATATGAGATTCTTCTACTAACTCCCACACTTTGTCCCTTAGCATTGGCCAGCAAGAGTGGAAGAAGTGCACTGTGAATCCATCTGGGCCTGGAGATTTTCCTGTGGGTAAGTCCTGGATATCTTGATCCACTTCTACCTGTGCTATGGTTGTCATTAGGGATTCATTCTTCACCTGGGTGATTAGAGTTGGGATGTTTTGGGTCACCCTCTCTATTGTTGAGGTGCGGTCCACATGGAGTTCTAAGAGGAGTTCCTTGTAAAATCCTGATAGCTCGTGCGTTATTTCCTACTGAGTTAATAGGCTAGTGCCCAACGAATCTTCCAGATTCATGGAAGAATTTGGTTTTTTTCTCTCCCTCTTTGAGCCATTGAACCTAATAATTCTATCTCCAAAGGATTTCTTCCTGCTTGTATCTTTCTTCCAGTTTCCTTTTAATATTCTGATACTCTTGTTGTTGAGTTATTGTGTGCCCAGTATGAATGATTTGTTCTTGAAGGGCCACTAGTTTTTGTTCCAGCAATTTCCTTTCCTGGAAGATATTCCCGAAAAATTCTTTGTTCCATTTACGCACCTGTTGTTTGAAGTGTTTTAGCTTTTGATGGAAGCAGTACATTTTGGTGCCCTTCTGGATTTTCATTGTGTTCCACCAATGTCGATCTAGCTCCTGGAAGTCCAGGTGGGAGAGCAAGAATTTCTCAAATTTGAAGGGTTTGAGCTTGGGGGTGCCTATTATGTCTACCCAGAGCTAAACGGGCCAATGGTTCGAGCCTGCCTTCAGAAGGATGTTGGATTCTACCAATGGGCCTTCCAAAAGGAAAATTTTGGAGATAAGGAAATGGTCTATCCTGCAGGCTATTTTTTTGTTCCTCGATCGCTTGTTGGTCTAGGTGTAGGTGAAATTTCCATTGTATATGTCAACCAATTTGAGGTGATCTATGAGTTCCTGAAATTTTACGTTGTCATGTTCCAAGATTTTTTCCCCCTTCTTTTTTCCTCCAGCATGAGAATCATATTGAAGTCTCTGTTGATTATCCATCATTTGTGCTTAGCTAGAGAGCCTAGGTAAGCCAGACTCTGAAGAAAGAGATCTTTGTCTTGGTAGTTCTGTGGTCCATAGGCGTTAGTAATCATTCCATCCTTGTGTGAACCAATGGCTTGGTAGTGAGTTTTGAGAGTGCTTGGAGTAGAGAATCCTTCATCTAGGATAACTGTGGCAGGGTTCCAAAGGATGGCAAGGCCCCCTGCGACTCCTTTCAAGTCCAAGTGATATGATTCACAGTTGCGCCAACATCTTTTAAGATTGTCTTCTGTGGTTTTCCCCGTGCATTTTGTTTCTTGTAACAAGAGAATATCAGGGTCTTCCGTCTTGATGCTGTTTTGGAGAATCCTTTGTTTGGATCTCCCATTTAGGCCTCTGATGTTCTAGGTGAGGATATTCATTATTGACAGTTTGGTGGGTGGGAAAATGAGCTCTCTGAGAGCCTTTGTATCTATCTCTAGTTGATCATATAATTTCCTGCCTCCTTTATTAGTTGGTGTGCCGAACTTCTCCCACGTATTTTGTTTTCCTTTGGGTGTCTTCTTGGGTCTGGGTTTGGGTCCACACTGATACTGAGTCTTGATTTAGCTCCTGCTGATGAGTCCATAAATACCTTATGGACTTTTCTAAGATGGTCTTCTCATATGGTTTGTAGATCTTTCTTGTTGAGTGCTTCTTCTAGCCTGTCTAAGTCAATTTCGGCTAGGTCTTGCTCATCCATTTCCATGATTGTGTCTCCTTCCCTTTCTGGTTGTTTCCTTGAGTCTGGAAAACCTATGGGTTTGCTTGGTTACCTGGAATCGAGTGCACCTATGGCTTCTTATCTTCCTTGTTATTGATGTGATATTTTTTTTCCGCTTTGTGTGGGCTCTCCACTTTGTCTGCGTCTAGGAGGTGGTTAAGGGCTTCAAAGGAGTTGGTATTGGGGTTCTTTCTTCCATTTTTAGTGGTGGGTTTCTTCTACGATTTTGAACCTGGGTGAATCCATCCTTTGGTTTCTCTTCATCTTTTTCCTTGGGGGGGGGGGGGCATTTAGGGGGAAATCTCTGAATAAGTGCATTTTATTAAAATTATACTTTAGGGGGAAATATATTCTATTTTATTAAAATTATACTTTATAAAAAATTATTAAAATTATAAGTGTAATAGTGCCTCTATTCTATTTTATTAAAATTATAATTTATAAAAAATTAAATAATAAATTCTTTTTAAATTAAAAATGTATTTTTTAAAATATAATTAAAAAGAAAAACAATACTCGCAACTTTTTTGAAAACTCCCATTTCAAAATTCAACCAAGTTATTTGAATCCATCCATTCTATAAAAATCCAGGAAATAGATTAAAACCAAAATAATCTTCTATTGAACTGGAATCCGCATAAGGCCGGGGAAATGTGCATTTTATCTACTAAACAATTATTTTTGCTAGTTTATCTAATAACGACATTGTTTAATTGTTTTATGTTTTGGTTTTTTTCGTTAGAATCCTACGATTTAAATCTGTACAAATGCAGAAATGGATTTAGCATGTTGAAAAACCCCAAGGGCACCCTAATTATATAGAAATAACGACTCATATATGTTGATCCAACAATCACTTTCCATATTTCAAGAAAATATCTACGAAAAATATCCCCTGAAAAAGGTCAAAAGGTAGAAAGTTTAGACTAGTGCATGTAAAATGGCGTTGTCTAACTGTTCTATGTTTTGGCCATTTTCGTCGGAATCTAGCTGATATCTGCAAGGTTTTGGCCTTCTTCGGCTGAATCCGAGGAGTTAAATCTATACTAAATCACAATTTTTTGTTGTTTAAATTGCATTTGTGAATACATAAATGAATTTAGCTTGCTAAAAAATCCTAGAACACTGAAATTATACAGAAATAACCATTAATATATGCAAATCCAACAATCACTTGTAAAATTTAGATAAAACTTTTAAGCAATAATATACACATAAGATTATTATAATTGATAAATGTCAGTGTACTATTAATGAGTTTTAGATGAAACTTTTAAGCATTAATATACACATAAGATTATTATAATTGAAATAAGATTATTATAATTGATAATTGACAGTGTATTGTTAGCTCAACTTGCATTTCAAAGAAGTCATTGTTAGAGATAATGCCTCATTTATGATGCATACTAAAGTTAGGGATTGGTTTGGTTTGTTGGAGAATGTTGAGAGATTCTCTCAACCTCTCCCTCCAAGAGTGGAATAAGTTGGATCTATCATCTCACTCCATATATATATATACTTGATGTATCTATGTTTATTGTATGTAATGCAAACTATTATTATTGTGTGAGTTATTCATGTGCAATGGAGGCTCTCCATATTCTCAATTTAGTATCAGAGCTTGGATGGGCTTAATCCCTCACAGGAGTGCCCAGGAAGATGTGATAACCATGGGAGCCTATTCTCTGTAAATATGTTTGAGAGTGGAGCGTTTTATTTTCTGTGTGAGGGTCCTATGTGTGTTTGATTTGAGATTGTTTTGCATTGGAACAAAATATCCTAGTGTGCTGAGCATTAGCATGTTTAGCTATGTATAATAGAGGTCCTTTCTTCATGTGATAGAGAACCCACATGCTCACAGTGTGAAATCACTCCGTGAGAGTCGAAATTGATGAAGGAGAAAGGCTACACTGGTCCGTACGCCTTGTGAGACAAAAGAGAACCGCTTATTTGCCTACATGAGAATCAATTAGATCGCATATTTGAAGACTAGTGATACAAGCTCCGAGGATATCAAATTTTGGCAAGACATTGGATTGGCCTTGATCGATGATTTCTTTCTCCAATACTCATGAAGTCAAGGGACCTACTTACGAACTTGATGAGCCAATCTAGCGTCACATTTTAAATTCATGCACTTCAATGCTCCTGATTGTGTGATTCAAATCGCTCAGTCATGAGACGATCACGATGGGTATACACGATTCAAAGGAGGATGCACATAAATGTATTGTGACAATCATGTGCCAGAGTGAAGGAGTCGTCGAGTAGTCACCAACGAGTGCAGAGATCACTGCTATCTTACCTAGTTAGGAATCATTTTGCTGTGGTTGACAGACAAAGCCGCCATTAGGCCTGATGTCCTTCAGGGAGATACAATTATTTCAACAGATTTACTTCCAGAGTTGTTGATGGACCAGTTGCTACCAGGTGCCAAGGGTTTCAATCTCTCAAATCACTGAAGGGATCTATATGTTATGTTTGTTGTCTTGTGGAATTTTATTAAATTTGTGTAAATTTCACATGATGAAGAACCAATTACAGGGTAGAGTACCATAATTTAAAATTAGTGGTTCTTGACGTTCTTTAGGGATGAAAGAACAAATCATTAATTTGATTGTGTCTACATTATGTCAGATGTTGGTGGGACTTGTTGTACTTCGGTGCTTCAAGATCGTCAATTACAGGTTATCTTGTGAGTTTGTGAGTGTATAAAAGGTCAATTGTATGATTGACTACTAAAAATGTCCAGTAATAAGATCATTGTCCTATATAACTATTGAAATTTGATCTTCAAGGGAATTCAACAAATGGTAGTGTATCCATAGGATAATTCAGTATTGAGATTGTCCTTTGGGAGGTCGAGAAATGCCATTTCTACAAAGAAAGTCAAAGATGGTCAGAATCTTTTGTACTTTAAATGTGTCAAATGGGAAGCTCGAATGTGTGGAGAAGAAAAGAGCAAAAGACGGAAGATTCAGAGTGGGTGTAAGCGTTGATGAAGACCAGTGAGACAAATGAAAAATTTTGTAATTGTGATTTCAGTATTGTAAGTTTTCTGTAATGTAGGCATTAAGGGGGGGTGTTAGAGATAATGCCTCATTTATGATGCATACGGGGTGTTAGAGATAATGCGTCATTTATGATGCATACTAGAGTTTAGGGATTGGTTTGGTTTGTTGGTGAATGTTGAGAGATTCTCTCAACCTCTCCCTCCAAGAGTGGAATAAGTTGGATCTCACTCTAACTATATATACCTAATGTATCCTTGTTTATTGTATGTAATACAAACTATTATTATTGTGTGAGTTATTCATGTGCAATGACAGCTCTCCATATTCTCAATTTTCAAAAGACCCGAAAGCTTCAATCTCCAGGAGTGTAAGGAGTCTTGCTTTCAAAGATAAGCCCATGAAATTTGTGGGTGGGAATTGGAAATATAATATATAACTAGAACAACCACAAACTCATGGCTAGTAAACGCTGAAAGGTTTTTGTTGGCCCGGAAAATGAAAGGCAACCATAAAATGAAACGTGACCATAAAATGAAACTCATAGCTACCCATGACCATAAATGGTTACTCCTTTATGTGTAAAAACCCTAAAAACATCATGTTTTTCGTATAAAACCCTAAACCATGAAAAAAAATGTATCAATAATGAAGATCGAAAGTCAATATATTCCACATTTTTATGGTGTTCTATTTTTTCAAATTCTAAATAAAAAAATTTATAAAACCCTAAAAGCATAATGTATGAAGAAATAATAATTTTATGGTATACTCTTCTTTGAAATCTTAAATTATTATTTTTTTTTAAACCCTAATTACATATAAAGAAATATCCCATTATGAGAGGAGATACAGAATTATACAAAGGTAAACCCGATGACCTAATGAACATAAAAACTATCTAGGATTCCACAAGGATATTCCACAAGGATAGACCCAATGACTGAATGAAACTAAACCTCATTCAAACCACCAAGGATAATTGGAGCAAAACTAGGGTGCTCTTACACCTAAGGATCTCATGATACATAATTATGTATATGTAAGTACATGGGAAATATAAGAAAACTTGGATCGACCACAGTCAAAGAAATATTGTTGAAGCCGAGTCCATCTGGATGGGTGGCTGTAGCACTCCTCCTCCTTCATTTGAATGATATGTGTCTGTCTCTACACGTGATTGTTTAATTCCCGTAGCCAAATTATCAGAATATCTATTACAGCAGCCCGTCTTATTGCGACCTGGTTCATGAGAAGTAGAACTGTAGCTAATTTCACTGCTGGAATCGTTGCCTTGAAATCCAGTTCCCCATAATGTTTGTTTGTTCATTTCCTTCTGTTTTAATGACTGTATGAGAAAACATTTTCCTATGGAGCTGGAAGGAAATACGCCCAGAAGTAAATCTATGAGCGCCCTCCTTGCAAGAGAGGAAGGTGTCGTTGTTAATTAGACTTCATCGTTGTGGAATAAATGATTTGTATTTCTCACATGACACAATTCTTCTTCCGAATCCAATTCAAAATTGGCATGAATTGTATCATGGTTGACATCTTCTTCGTCGTTGTCATGAATATCTCCTCCCTGCAAAGAATCCTGGCATAAATTAATCGGTTGTTTGTATAAATGTGAGAGATTCTAGCTGAAGTAGCACTCGTTCTTCTTTGGAGAAGCTGATGATGTAATGGATTGAGAGGACGATTGAAGCAGCAATAGAAGAAGCACTGTGGGCGCTTGGAGGCAACTTGAGAGGAGTTGGTGATGACTCATTGCCTCCAAGCGCTTACAACGATTTGTTGGCTCCAAGCACCCACAATTCGTTGGCTTCAAGGGCCCACAACGATTCTGCTGCTGCACATGGCCATAAAACGAAATGTGACTTTAATCTTTGTTAATCACTAGACATAGCAATCAACTAGCCACTGTAGTAAATTTTAAATATGATTAAGTAAAAGTAAAAAAATAAACTTGTAAACGGATGTCTTTATAATAGTGAGGAAATTAGTGGTTGAAATCACAACCATTGATTTATTGGGACCACTAAGAATATTCCATCAATATTTAATCTTGTCTATACAAAACTAATTAAGGACTAAGAACCTATTAAATGTGCCCATTATCAATAGGTTTACACCTTTCGACGTAAATATATTTTGACGTGGATAGATTCATGGTCACATAAAAGGGAAATATTATTCAAGATCCACATTGCCTTCTCGGAGTTGGAGGAAGACCAAATCCAACTGGATAGCCATAATGAATGGATTGCTTACGAGTGTACCTAGTGGACTCATCTTTCCTAGACTTAGTCTTTCATCCCACAGAGGAGAGAGGAGGGGAGGGGAATAGACGAGTTCTAGAGAGTATTAAATTCATTGTAAAATGTTAATTATGTTCGCAAACAAATTTTCTATTTATTATAATTTTAATAAAAAAGTGATAAGAATTTAGATATAAGTTCCATTATAATGTAAGATGTAGATAAGACTCTACAATATTTTAAAAAATTTCATATATTTTCAAAATCATTTATATTAATAAAAAAAATTATTCTATTAATAATTTTATTCCTTTATATTAAATTTTTTTTTATTAAATTTTTTTTAATCAAATTTTATATAAAAATAAAATTACAAATTTTTCATCTAATAATTCAAATAATTGAATGGTTTGAATAATAAACCCTCTCCACTATCCTTATATATATATATATATATATATATATATGACTGACTTGTTATTTTCATAAGAAACAAAGAGGAAATGATTTGGAACTAAAGTTTAGTAAGATTTAATGAAATGGATTTAAAGTTTAGTAAGTTTTTTTTGTGTTTTATTAAATTGATGTAATTTGATTTTATGATAACATTCAACATATGTTTAACATGATGTCATTATTTGTAGTGTACATATTTTAGTTAAAAATATAAAAACTTTAGAGAATCTTATTGATTTTTAAAGTATAAAAATTTTAGAGAATCTTATTAATTTTTAAAATATTAAATTTAATGTTATAAAAAATTCTAATTATTTAACAAAAATTAAAAAAAAAAAAGTATTATTAAAATAAATAAATTATTTGATCAAAATTATGAAGTTAAATACAAAATAATTAGTAAAATATTCATTAAGATTTTTACTACCCATTAAGATTTTAGTGGTTAATGGAAATGTCGATTTAAATATAAAAGCAAGGATTAAACAAGTCAACAAATCATTTTCTTAATGGGAAAATCATCTATAGTAAAGGTTGACTAAGCATTGTACTTGGACTTTTAAATATCTATAGTTTAGATGTGAACTCAAATTATAAAAGAAGAAAAATTGATTGTGAAAATGGAATAAGTATTATATACATTATTTTGGTTATTGAGATTTACATTTTAGAGATGAACTTAAGTTTTTTGAAACATAAATTCTTAATAATGGAAACATGACTAAATACTATTGCTTAATATATAAATTTGATTAAATACTATTTTTTTATGTTTGGTCATTAGAATTTTACAATTCAAAAATAAAGATTAGTTTAGAAATAAGTAAAACATCAATTAAGAAATCAATTATAAAAACATGATTAATTACTTTGGTTAAAGTTTGGTTATTAAGATTTTACAATTTAAAAATAAAATCTAGTTTATGAATCAATAAAACATCAATTAAAGAATTATTACATTAAACATGAAAATTTTAAATACAAATTTGCTTTTTCAACATTCATCAACAATCTCTATAACTATAAGTGGACAATTAGAGAAGCATTCAAAAATAAGAAAACAAATATTAAAGTCTCTCAACTCAATGATCACGAAATAATTGTTTCTTAACTAAATAATTGTTTCTTTCTTTAGAACGTGTAACTTTTGAAAAAAAAATACAGTTATATCTTTTAGATACGAAACATTGAATAATGTAAAATTTATTTTGAATTTTTTTACTAACCTCCTCCATTGTTGTTCGTTTATTCTGGTTTTAACTAACCTTCTCAAATGTTATTATGTCCTTTGTAAAGTTCGTTTATTCTGTTTTTAACTAACTTTCTCAATTGTTATTATGTCCTTTCTAAAGTCTTTCAAGTAACCTTTTCAATTGTTATTCTGTCCTTTCTAAAGTTTTTCAGGCTTATATCTGTTTAAAATGATCAAACTTGTTTGTGAGTAATGTTGTTAAGTAATTCAATTTTAATACAATTTCACATTGATATTTATAACTTCATAATTTGTTTGTAATGGAAGGAGGCCACTTAGCCCTTCCATTATTTATGTCATAAATATGGTTAGTCGTCGTCCTTCATCTCAGTCTTGAATGGACGGTGACCTTAATTACTTGCAAAGGAAGGGAGGATAGCTCTCTCACATCAAGTTAATGGCGGTCTTGTGGATTAATGGTAGGAGGTGAGTGAGTACAACAGTCATGTCTGCCCCTTGGATATCTCTCCTACTCAGCCTTGGCTTGCACTATTTCACCTTCAAGGTCCATCACCTTGCTCGCTATGAGAATTGGGTTATTGCGCAGTGGGTTCTCTTGGTTGTAATTCAGTGGATTCTTTGCCCCTTAGCTCAGGAATGCCAAGAGAGAGAGAGGAAAGCCGAGATGTGGACATTCCTGGTACAACCATGTTGCTTGGTAGAAACGCCTGCAACAACTGGAACGAGCATGTCCATTGCCAGGACTCGACACACCGCGAGGCCACAAACTCCACCAATGTCCTACGTCAAGGAGGAATTCTCGGACGATTACTTGCGCCCTAGCACTAGAAAAGCTAATACATGTACTCAGGCTTTCATGGAAGGTGCCACACGGCTCTAGGCGCTTACCTACAGGACAACACCAGTGAAGCGGATGCAGGAGTTGTGGCGGAAGAGGATGGAGCCACCCGCACTACGCAGAAGAACTTCCCCATCTTGGCGCTTCCACTGTTGAATGAAATTCTAGAATTCGACCCAGCTCCCCCCAGTCTCCTCAACCCAGAGCAGTTGGAGCTCATTTTTCGATCTCAGAAGCTACATGATGGACCAACTTCATGGGGACACCCTCATCAGCAAGTGGATTGATATACTATTCGACGCATTTTCCAATGCACCGGCCAAGCAGGGATGTCTCCTGTGTGCATCCCTTCGTGCTACAACCCAGCAACAACACTCTCCCTGGAGCTCCGGACAAAAGATCCCATGGTGCCAATGATTAGTTTCTTGTTATTCTGCACCGGTACTTTGCATCATTCGAGTCTAGTTTTATTTTTTCAAAAGTTGTTAATTTGTTTTAGCTTGCAAAGACAACTCTCTCAGGACAATCATATCCTTTGTTCTATCTTGCAAAGACAACTCTCTCAGGACAATCATCCACCACCTGCTCAGGTTTCCAATTGACAGGGCAAGTGGCGAATGTATTTTTTTTTTTCTTTACAGTAACAACACATTAATAGGATTTACCCCTTTTTGATAATAATTACATTAATTACATTAACAACACACTAAGACAAGGAAGACATTAATTACATTTATGTATGGCTATTTGCAATATTCTATTGCTTTAAGCAGCCACCGTATGTAAGACAATAAGATTAAAGGCATGTTTTTTCTGTTCCACACAGAAGCACATATAAACTCCACAAAAAAAATGTTGTAAACGCACATGACTCTTCATGTAGTGAATCAGAATGAAAAACCTTCGAAGTCAGCACATCTGCAGATTCAGTGTTTCCAGCAGCAGACAAGAAGATTTTGGCACTTTCGAGCGTGGGAAAAATCAAACCCATCACCTTGCTATGTCTGCGGTTAGTAATGGGGAGTCTGCGGTTAGGGTTTTCGCGGAAGTTAAGGCTTATGTAGATTAGCCAGGGGTTATCCTCGGCCCAAAGCCGAACTCTTGGAGAATCCGGAGACATGTATAGAACAGACGTAGACAAGTTTATCATCAAGAGATGGAAGAAGTACATGTGGCATCATGATCAGCGATACGCAGACCTCATTGTGGTGTCATGATCACCTATTACCTTGTTGGAAGCAAGGGAAAACTTTCTAAGCAAACTAAATGGTATAAGAAAACCACTTTAAAATATGAAAACATGGAAGATGTTAATTAGATTCTCAAGCTTTCAGAAATTGCTTAATACAAATATATTATTTCCATCACTATTCTTATCACGGAAGTTGCCATAGAGTTTACGTTAACTTGAAAAAGTAAAGAGGAATACGAAATCTCAATGTTCGTTGATTTGAATCTAGAGATTATATATGAGGTGGGCCATTTTTTCCACAGGTTGATGGCAGGGTACACCCGATGTTCGAATACTTATTTCACTCATAGACGAGGACTTTATTCACCACGTTTGGGTGTACTTCCAAGCATCTAAGATTTTCGCTGGACAACATCCGGCATAGGATCTGAATTTTGGATTTTATGTGGAATTTTGGGTTTTGGATGGCCAGCCTGGTATCTATGAGAGGCACATGGACCGTAGATGAAAGTGATATCTATGCAGCTGAAAGGGATGAATCGTTCAGATTTGTGGTCAGATTTTTTAACAGTCCCACCACAGCACGACAATTTTAGGACAAAAACAAATTCATGTACCTTCCAACTCGAAATAATATCACAATTGACAAGCAGCAGAAGCACCGACTCGATGAATCAAAATTGCAGATTAAAAAAAATGTTATAGATGGAATTTTTAAATAGGATGAAAGTGCACGTTTAGGTAAAGTATCAGAGTTTACCGTATATAGGCACGTGCAGGGAATTTGTTTCCATGGATAATCAAAGAGTTTTAACGCTTATGTGACGAAGACATTAATAAATAATATTTAATCCCTATCAACTTTTTAAATCCGTTCATTCACGAAAACTATTTTTCAATTTCACTTTGTTTAAATATTATTATTATACATAACAGTATACACACCATTCTTCGACCTATATCGGTAAAAGCACCTCCTTCAGGTATTTGATAATGCATTATAGTGCAGAACTTGATGGCGAAAATTATCAACTTTTCAGAAATGTTATTCATAGGTTCTCACCGTTCACTACTCAACCTGTCATTTCAATGTTTCCATCAGAATCTTTGAAAAACTATATACTTTTCACCGAAATTGACGAGCATCACAACCTGTTTCCATGAGGCGAATTGAACTACTTTATCCAACATAAGGTGCATGATAGCTAATAGAATATTACCGTCAAGTTCATATAAAAGCTTTCTAAGAATGTACTCGCCTTCTAAACGTACGTCTTTCAGAAAACTTTTACAGCTTTCAACAAACCCTACTTACCCACATTTTATTATAAACGATTTATGTTGTCTCTTGTCAAACGCATGAAACACGCACCAGCTGTATGATTTGCCATGGATCAAACTTCTACCTAGAATTGTGATTTACTCAAGCTTCAACTAGGAGATGAAAATTGATGATTAAACGACCGTTTGCCATTTTAAAAGTAAAATACTATATAACATTATCCTTTAAATTATCTTTCTTATCGCATTTTGCAATCCTGTTAATATGTTTGGTAGTTTCAATACACTAACAAAACAGGACATGTGTTTCTCTTGATAATCAAAGCGTTTTAACGCAAACGTGACAAAAGACATAATAATATTTAATCCCTTTCAACTTTTTAAACCCTCGAAAATAAAGTACAGAATGTGAAATTTTGCAATCCACGTCATAAAATCATTCATTATGATTTGAGTTTTTATTGAATAATTTTACTGCATATCCTCCTAATCAAGTCTAGCCTGTTTTTTATTTGAGTGTAATTCAACGTTTCCGTTCATTCATGAAAATTATAATCCTCATTTTTCATGCCCTTTTGTTTATCGTTATCATGCACACCTCTCTTCCACCTATATCTTTAAAAGCACCTGGCTTAAGGTCTTTGTTAGTGCATTAGGTTCTCCATTATGGTTTAGAATTTAATGCCAAAAATTATCAACTTTTTCAGAAAGGCCGTCCAGAAAGTAATAAGTTGGAACTATGTAATTGATAGATTTAACTACTAGACTTGTCATTTCAAAGGGTGTTGTTTAACTGTTCTACGTTTTTATTTTTTGGCTTGAATATGGTAACATAAAGTTGCACAAAAATGTATTTCTGAACAGAAATAGATTCAGCATGCTGCAAAACCCATGAAACACTTAGATTATACAGATTTAACCACTCAAATCTGCATATCCAAATCTACATATCCAACAATATCTTGCCCAATTAATCCAACAATATCTAACCTAATTTCTAACCAATATCTCAAAAAAATTACCCAAAAAAAAGCAAAAAAACCTAACACATTTAAACTGCATTTCAAAGTTACTGTCAAAATCTTTGAAAAACTATATACTTTTCACCAAAATTGACGAGTATCACAAATCTGCCTATTTCCATGATGCTAATTGAACTACTTTATCTATCATCAGGAGTATGATAGCTAATAGAATATTAGCGTCAATCCTAAAAATCAACATAATTCCAGTTCATATAAAAGCTTTCAACGTATGTACTAGTCTTTTAAGCGTGCGTCTTTCTTAAAAAAATTTACAACTTTCAACAAACCCTACTTACCAACATTTTAAACCATTTATGTTGTCGCTTGTCAAAGGCATGAAACGGGCATAAGCAGCATGATTTGCGATGGGAAAGTTCACTTGAGCTTCCACTGGGAGATGGAAATTGATGGTTAAATGGTCGTCATTTTCCAAAGTAAAAATACAACGTAACATTGTCTTTTAAAGTCTCTTTGTTATCACATTTTGCAATCCTGTTAATTTTTTTTTGGTAGTTTTAGTACACTAACTATAATATACATAGAGTTAACATATCATAATCTTTGACATTTATTATCCATTTCAAGTTGAATATTGAAATATTTTATTTATGGTTCATATATATTATTCTTAGAAAGGGATCAACTTCTTATAAATAAAAACTTTTTTAAAATTGATAAAAAAAAAAAAAAAAAAACTTTACACCTAAAGGATTTTATCCCTCTTAACATATGATATATGATATATCTAGAGTTAAAATAGATCTACATTGGTTATATGTCTGAGAGTGATATAATTTAATGAATTTCATTATTATGAAGCATCAACTCTAATTGTTTCATTATTATGAAGAATCAAAACATAGTTTTCTAGTCAATGTAGAGATCAAAATTATATCATAATTCATGTTACATCCCCAATAACTGATTCCTAAGCACAAGAAAACTTAATTAAAAGAGAGGTTTCAAGTTAATAATATAAATGTGATGGTTGTAGCTATGTACAAAATCATTCATAAAGTTTTATTATGGAGGATTCTACTCATAATTCATCCAACTCCTTTTTCTTTTACTATAGATTAATAATGTATATGATAAACAAATATACATAGCTATAATAGAATACTTATCTTGTCCCCAAAATGATCAGGTAATTGATTAGTGTGAGCAATTTTCCTCCCAACCATAGAAAATCCTCCATAAATTCCACCCCTTTGCTAGACTATGAAACCACTACCGCATAGGAAACAAGTTCAAGACTTCCAAATATTTTTTTCCCATTGCCAAAAATTTCTATTGAGTTTTCTAGTCACACTAGCTTCTGGCACTCATAATACCAATCTCACACAACACGAGGAGGATAAGTCATTTTCTATGCAACAGGGAAGTTCTTCCCTATTATCTATTTCAAATTTAACTCCAACCAAATTTCTCTTGTTTCTTGGGAATTGTATAGTCACCTTTCTTCAAGGATCCTAAGGGTTCCTCTCTGCTCAATTTGATTTATATTTCTGTACATCAATCTTTTCCTCTTTCTCTTTATGGTTTTATATTCCGTCTATTTTTTACTAACCTCTCCTGGATTTCAATCATGAGATAATCTACCTTTTCGAAGGTAAAACTCCTCCTTTCTCTTCCCCAATCCTTGTACAGAATGATCTCTTCCCCATAATTCCAACTTCCTCCCATGCCATGAGTGTAAGGTGGCAAGGAAATTCTTAATCTAACTTTTCTTAGTTTTAATAATGTGGAGGACAAGTTTTCTAAAATGTAGAAGGTGGTTGACTAGATTTTAAAAATGGTTAAACTCAAATTATATCAGAGGTTAGGCCGAACATGTAAAAGAGCGAATTATAAGTTAATGGCAAGGTGGAATGTAATTATTAAAAACAGATGTCTAGACATTCACTAGTTTAAGCTCTTTAATAGAAATTTATATAAAATGTTTACATCATGTAAAACATATATTACATATATTTTCAAAACATTTAAAAGATCAAAACCAAGAAATTGCAATTACAGCCTAGCAAAGCAAAGAAATTGCAATTACAGCCTAGCAAAGCATAGAGCTGCGTTTTTGACATGTTTAGACATCCTTTGAACTACTATGTACCATCACATCCGATTGGAATGCTAGTTTCGTCCAAAAAAATTGAAATTCGGAATGCTCTGTCGCAGCTTTTGGAGTGCAAACTTAAGTAGTCCACTTCATTTCACCTCCAAATAAATAGCCAATTCGAGGTAGTCAATCCCACCTTAACGAAATTGCTTTACATAACATATTCCAAACAGTTGCAGTAGGATAAGGCCCTTCATTCTATCATGGTTTGCTCCCTTTTGATTTCTTATGTGTACCAATAGGCAGCCCACTTTGAGTTTCGTCTTTATTGCCTCCACCTACCTCCGAGCAGCTCAACGCCCAACAACATGCCACTTCCTTTGTTCATTAGATTGCCTATATCCATCTAGAAGTACGCATAGCACTCCCGCAAAATCAAGCGCATGTGAAGAAACTCAGAGATCGTCAATGAAGTCTATCTCCCTTCCAAATTGCGATCTCAATGTTCGTTGATTTGAATCAAAACATGATATCTTTAAATATATTATTTGCATCGGGCGGGCTATTTTTCCTACATATTGATGGCCGGGTACACCCAATGTTTCAATAATTATTACACTCATAGACGTGGACATTATTCCTCGTGCTCTCTTAACGTTTGGGTGTACTTCCAAGCAATTGAGATTTTCCGTAAACAACCGAACATGAATTTTGGATTTTCGGGGGAGCTATAATGGCTAGCATGGTAATTTAGGCAAAAATATCTATCATCACAGTCAAAAGGTAAGTCAAAAGGTATCTGAGAGAAGCACATGGACAGCTTATACAGGTTGAAATTGTTAACTAATTTCCTATGAGGCTGCATGCAGTTAAAAATGGAATGTGCATGTATGCACATTATAGTGATATAGTGAGTAGTTTGTGTAATTGGTGGATCTGGTTTGTTTAACAATATAATAGATTTTATATATTTAGTATATCTGTAGAGGTGTGGGCAAACCAGCAATATAGTGTAGTCCAGTGTGTGGGAAGAGAGTGAAAGAATGGTTGTAAGCTTGTGTTTAGCTGCTATCTCTTAAATAATAAAAACACTGATGATATATTTAGT
>SNQJ01S0012745.1:179142-194621 GCA_010110895.2 Picea sitchensis | reverse complement strand
TAGAATAGTATTACCTGCAAATATTTCAAAACTCATACCATTATCCATCAAACAAACTTGGGTCCATTACCCAAACCTGGATTCTCCAACTTCTCATGGCCATAACTCTCTAACCATGAGGATTTATGTGACGTTCCACATACCACTGAAAATGGCATGACAAGCAATATCCATCTAGGATAGTTTCACTGACAAATTCACTAACCTTCATCTCATTATTCCACAAATAAGCATGGGTTCTCTAACCATACTTCTAGGATAACTCAATCTGCAAAGCGTCTTCCTGTGAGGGCTTTCACCATAAGGGGACCACTTTGGATTTCATCAATTTCTACTTATTATCAACCATGACAAGACAATAACGAATCATCTTTACATCAAACAATCTTGGGTCCATTACCCAACCTTTGTGCTACAAGGCTTTCTTCAAGGGTTGACATCAATGACAACCAACCTTAATCAATAGTGCCAGTATCTAGGACCCCCTATAGGATGAGTACACCCAAGCTAGTTGAGCTCAAACTACAACTAAAGGAAATGATGGACAAAGGTTACATCTAACCCAAGGTGTCTCCATGGGGAGCACCAGTCTTGTTTGCGAAGAAGAAAGATGGTACACTCCGAATGTGCATAGATTATAGACAGCTCAATAAGGTAACCATATATATATATTGAAAGTTAAAAAAATGTTATGGTTAAAACATTTCAATGGTGTCTTTCTTATAATGAGGGAGTTGCATAATTCCTTCAATTATTAACAAGGAATTGGCACAAACACACACATATATAACCAATTTAAATCCATATTAACTTCAGATCTATCATGCATCCATAGAGATCAATTCCTTCAAGGTGAAAAAAAATTTAGATTAAAAAAAATTGCAACAAATATTTGATCCCTCGCAATTCATGATAGATGTGAAGTTCAAATGGATTTAAACTCATGGTTAAAACATTCAATGGTGTGCTACTTAGTACGAAGGATAGGTATAATTTCTTTTATGCTCAACAAGAAGTTGACATCTAGTTTATCATGCAAAAGAAGCATCAAGTCCCTCAAGGTGAAAAAAAAAATTATAGTGAACTTAACAAAAGGTTTGTGACTCAAGGGATTTGATCCCTTTTAGTGCATGATAGATCTAGACTTAATATGGATCTATGTTGGTGGTTAAAACATTTTAACGATGTTCTTAGGAGGGAGATGTATAATTCTCCCCACAAAAACTTGAAAGTTTGCCTTTGATCTAGTGTTTAGGTGGATCCATGTTGGTTTATCTCATTGGCATTCTAATCTTGAGTAGAACTTGGGATGATCACATCTAACATCTATTCCATCTTATGAACCAATTAACTCAAGGAAAGAACTTGATTCCTCGTCATGAATAATAGATCATAGTTAATATGGATTTATGCTAGTTCTTAATATATATATATATATATATATATACATACAGTGTTGGAATTATGAAAACAAATATTTATGGTAATAATACAAATTTACATATGGTAAATGTTTGGAAGTTCTTATAATGGAGGAAGTTCATGAACTCGTGTAACCAAAGCAATTTATTGAAGTGATGTAACGATCTAATCTATGTTGTATATATTCATGAATCCCATAGAGACATTGTGTAATGTTATAATCCCATCTTGAATAATAAGGCATACCAATACCTTTCCCGGATACCTTACCCCATGGATGTTTCCTTGACAAACCATCAAGGTTTTACCATGTAAATCTCGTTTGTTAATCTATGTGATTGTTTTGTCTATATTTCCATATTTCTTGCATTTAATATTTGTTTCAGGCTCTTGAAAACCAAGAAGTGGTATCCAAGATAAAAATGGTTCTTGTTCTATGGAAGGAAGAGGAGGATGTAGAGTAGAAATCCTAGCCACCAAAACCTGATCCCGAGAAGAGGAGGAGACTAAGTCACGTGAAAGGATAGTCACCATTTCATTTGAATTTGTTGGTTGTGTGGGTGAGTTAATAGCTCGAGCAGAGGAAGATAAATTGTTTTCCTGGTCATTTTTTTCCACACACAAAGAAAGAGAAACCCGCAAAAAAAACAAGGGTCATTTTTCACATGTAGAGGAAGAGATACCTATAGAGAAGAAGAGGGTTTTTTCCTGGTCGCCATGAGGTGAATCCACGTAGAAGCACATAGATAAAAAATGAACCAAGTCGTCAATGGTTTGTGAAGTCTGCATAGAGTGAGGTGAAGGGTCGACCGTGAGGTGGAGGGTCGTTCTTAATTCATCCATTTGCAAAGGAGACAATTGGTCAAGTAAAAGAGAGCGGAGAAGGCTGGAAAAGTCGTGGGGTTGCATACAGTTTCATACTTGGAGGTATCCTCTTATGCAAAGTTTTGAAACAAGTAATATGCAAATTTATGAAACAAGTAATTTGGTAAGGTAAAAATTTGTTTGAAGTTTTTGAAATTTACGCCAAGATATTTTCGTTTTTAAAAATAAATTCACCGGTTTTTTATTTGTAGAATATAAAAAAGGGTAAGGGAAGATACTAGCATTGTAATAAAGTCCAAGGAGTCCAAGGAATACTCCAAATCGGAGGAAAATCTAGTTGAATTGGGTCCAAGTATGATTGATGAAGACTTTTCTATTAGTAATGTCTCTGAATGTTATGATGAATGGATTTTACACTCTCATGCCTCACACCATATTTTTCCATATTGGAGTTGTTATTATGGGTAATGATAATTATTGTAAGATTGTAAGACTTTCAGGGTTGGGAGTGTCAAAATAAAAAAAAATCGATGGGGTTATAAGGATATTAACTAATGTTAGACATGTTCTTGAACTAAAGAAAAATTTAATTTCTCTATGAGTGTTGGATTCTGGTGGTCATGAGTTTGCAGGTCAAGGTGGAGAACTGCAAGTATTCAAGGGAAGTTTGATGATTATGATGGAAAATACTATTGGAAATATGTATAAGTTGGAAGGAAAAATTGAAATAAGTGAAGTTATGGTGGTATCTAAGAAAGAAAGTGCACCTACTTTTTTATGGAATAAACAATAGGGCCATATGAACAAGAAAGCGTTGGGGTTGCAGGTACCGATAAGTTGTAAGTTATTTTCATACTTCCAATCTTTGAATTTCTGTAAGTTTTATATCTATGTTGGTTACAATGATGTGGTTAATGGATGTAGATTGTGGGATCCTACTGCCCACAAATTAATCACTAGCATAGATATGTACATAGAACAATCAATAGTTGTTCAAGATCGCAAAGGGAGATTTGTTTTCAAACTAGAGGAACCATTGTATGCTCTAAAGATACCAAGGAAATTGTACAAGATGTGATATCTTTTCATGGTGAGTCAAAATTTATTAACAAGTGAATATAGTCATTGTGTTTATTTTGAGAGGTTTGAAAATGGCACATTCATGTTCTTAGTGTTATATGTTGATGATATGCTAAGCATGTTTAAGATTAGTAAGTTTGAAGCTCAATTGACCAGGATGTTTCAGATCAAGAATCTAGGAGAAGCAAAACAAATCTTTGGCATAGGAGTACACAGAGACGGAAAAAACGGTAAGTTTTGTTTATACAACAAAAGTCTATGGAAAATATATTGATGTGATTCAATATGAACATTGTGAAACTAGTAAACATCCCTTTAGTTTTCCATTGTAAGATTTCTTCAAGTTTATGTCCTAGCTGTAATGAAGAAAAGGTTATGTCTCGTGTATCGCACACTAATATAGTAGGAAGATTGATGTTTGCGATGGAATGTTCAAATATTTCACATGCAGTTGGTGTTGTGAGTGGGCACATGGAAAAAACAGGTGAAGAGCATGGAAATGAGTGCTATAATATCTTAGAGGCACATAAACAGAAGTATCACCTACAATGGTTAAATGATTTACTCTGTGGTTATGTTGATTCCAAAGGCTTGGACAAGAAGAGACCTACCTCGGGTCATGCCTCACATGAATGCAAGGATATATTGGGTAAGTTTGGATGAGTACAGGATATGGTGTTCTATGATGGTCAAAGCGTTATGCATTTGACTAATCATCCAAAGTATCAAAATAAGACAATGCATCATTTTGTAAGACATGTTATTGTAAGACATGTTTGTGAAACAAGTACTTGTGCAGACATGTTCATGAAACAAGTACTGGAGTGTTCCATACTGAAGCAAGTTGTGSAGACATGTTCATGARACAATTAAAAGTACTTGTGCAGACATGTTCATGAAACAAGTAAAAGTAGTTGTGCAGACATGTTCATGAAACAAGTATTGTTAGAGAAGATGAGGTGGAGTGTGGCTTCTCTTGGCTTGAAAAAGAGGTGATGAATGGGATTGGGAAAGGTATCAGGTAAATTGTTGTCAATATGGAGAGTGTTGGAATTATGACAACAATTAGTTATGGTAATAATAKAAATTTACATATGGTAAATGTTTGGAATTATGACAACAATTAGTTATGGTAATAATATAAATYTACATATGGTAAATGTTTGGTAGTTGGTATTTTGTGAACTGATGTAACAAGTGATGAATGGGATTGGAAAAGGTATCACTTAAATTATTGTCAAGATGGAGAGTGTTACAATTATGACAACAATTAGTTATGGTAATAATAGAAATTTACATATGGTAAATGTTTGGTAGTTCATATAACAAAGGAAATTTGTGAATCGATATAACCAAAGCAAGTTCTTGAAGTGATGTAACTATCTAACCTATGTTGTATATATCCTTCACACACAATGAGGATTTTAGCAGGTAAATCTCATATGTTAATCTTGAAAACCAAGATATAGTGCACATTGAAATATTTTATATGTGACCAACATTGAAATATTTTTTTTGTTATTAATATTACAAATGGTGGGATGTAAAAAGAACATATGGACATAATAAAAAAAAAATCAAATCCATGGGATTATAATCCAGATCCATTCTAGTTGGACACTCAAATCCAACTACCCAAGTTTGTTGGACAAACGAATGGTGAAATGGTGGATTCTCGGATCCGTAGCCTATCCACCTATTTCAATACATGTCCAGGCCTTACCGAGGAAAGAAAACTCCAGATTGTCACCTTGCAATTAGAAGGACTGGCATAGACTTGGTGGGACATAGAGCAAGAGAAGACCACATTTTTGATAGAGATTGGGGATGCTCCATAATCCTCTACTTCGCAACCCATCAATAGATTAAAACCAAAATAATGAAATGGATGTAAAGTTTAGTAAGTTTTTTGTGTTTTATTAAATTGATGTAATTTGATTTTATGATGACATTCAACATATGTTTAACATGATGTCATTAGTTGTAGTGTAGATGTTTTAGCTAAAAATATAAAAACTTTAGAGAATCTTATTGATTTTTAAAGTATAAAAATTTTAGAGAATTTTATTAATTTTTAAAATATTAAATTTAATGTTATAAAAAAATTTAATTATTTGACAAAAATTAAAAAAAAAATATTATTAAAAAAAAAAATTATTTGATCAAAATTATGAAGTTAAATACAAAACAACTAGTAAAATACCCATTAAGATTTTTATTACCCATTAAGATTTTAGTGGTTAATAGAAATGACAATTTAAATATAAAAGCAAGGATTAAACAAGTCAACAAATCATTTTCTTAATAGGAAAATCATCTATAGTAAAGGTTGACTAAGCATTGTACTTGGACTTTTAAATATCTAGTTTTGTAGTTTAGATGTGAACTCAAATTATAAAAGAAGAAAAATTGATTGTTAAAATGGAATAAGTACTATATACATTATTTTGGTTATTGAGATTTACATTTTAGAGATGAACTTAAGTTTTTTGATATATAAATTCTTAATAATGGAAACATGACTAAATACTATTGATTAATATATAAACTTGATTAAATACTATTTTTTATGTTTGGTCATTAAGATTTTACAATTCAAAAGTAAAGTTTAGTTTATAGATAAGTAAAACATCAATTAAGAAATCAATTATTAAAACATGATTAATTACTTTTGTTAAAATTTGATTATTAGGATTTTACAATCTAAAAGTAAAATCTAATTTATGGATCAATAAAACATCAATTAAAAAATTATTACATTAAACATGAAGATTTTAAATACAAATTTTCTTTTTGAACATTCATCAACAATTTCTATAACTATAAGTGGACAATTAGAGAAGCATTCAAAAATTAGAAAACAAATATTAAAGTCTCTCAACTCAATGATCACGAAATAATTGTTTCTTTCTTTAGAACGTGTAGCTTTTGAAAACAAAATACAGTTATATCTTTTAGATACGAAACATTGAATAATGTAAAATTTATTTTGAATTTTTTTACTAACCTCCTCCATTGTTGTTCGTCTATTCTGGTTTTAACTAACCTTCTCAACTGTTATTATGTCCTTTGTAAAGTTCGTCTATTCTGTTTTTAACTAACCTTCTCAATTGTTATTATGTCCTTTCTAAAGTCTTTCAAGTAACCTTTTCAATTGTTATTCTGTCCTTTCTAAAGTTTTTCAGGCTTATATCTGTTTAAAATGATCAAACTTGTTTGTAAGTAATGTTGCTAAGTAATTCACTTTTAATACAATTTCATATTGATATTTATAACTTCATAATCTGTTTGTAAGAAGGAGGCCACTTAGCCCTCCCATGATTTATGTCATAAATATGGTTAGTAGTCGTCCTTCACGTTGATATTTATAACTTCATAATCTGTTTGTAAGAAGGAGGCCACTTAGCCCTCCCATGATTTATGTCATAAATATGGTTAGTAGTCGTCCTTCACGTTGATATTTATAACTTCATAATCTGTTTGTAAGAAGGAGGCCACTTAGCCCTTGCAAAGGAAGGGAGGATAGCTCCCTCACGTCAAGTTAATGGCGGTCTTGAGGATTAATGGTAGGAGGTGAGTGAGTACAACAGTCATGTCTGCCCCTTGGATATCTCTCCTTCTCAGCCCTAGCTTGCACTATTTCACCTTCAAGGTCCATCACCTTGCTCGCTTTGAGAATTGGGTTATTGCGCAGTGGGTTCTCTTGGTTGTAATTCAGTGGATTCTTTGCCCCTTAGCTCAGCAATGCCAAGAGAGAGAGAGAGAAAAGTCGAGATGTGGGCATTCCTGGTACAACCATGTTGCCTGGTAGAGACGCCTGCAACAACTGGAACGAGCTTGTCCATTGCCATGACTCGACACACCGTGAGGCCACAAACTTCGCCAATGTTCTACGTCAAGGAGGAATTCTCGGACGATTACTTGTGCCCTAGCACTAGAAAAGATAATACAGGTACTCAGGCTTCCATGGAAGGTGCCACATGTGTTGTTCGAGAGGAATTCCTGAAGGAACTCATCCACACGGCTCGAGACGCTTACCTCCAGGACAACACCAGTGAAGCGGATGCAGGAGATGTGGCGGAAGAGGATGGACCCACCCGCACTACGCAGAAGAACTTCCCCATCTTGGCGCTTCCACCGTTGAATGAAATTCTAGAATTCGACCCAGCTCCCCCTAGTCTCCTCAACCCAGAGCAGTTGGAGCTCATTTTTCGATCTCAGAAGCTACATGGTGGACCAGCTTCATGGAGACACCCTCATCAGCAAACGGATTGATATACTATTCGATGCATTTTCCAATGCACCAGCCAAGCAGGGATGTCTCATGTGTGCATCCCTTCGTGCTACAGCCCAGTGACAACACTCTCCGTGGAGCTCCGGACAAAAGATCCCATGGTGCCAATGATTAGTTTCTTGTTATTCTTCACCGGTACTCTGCATCATTCCAGTCTAGTTTTATTTTTTCAGAAGTTGTTAATTTGTTCTAGCTTGCAAAGACAACTCTCTCAGGGCAATCATCCACCACCTGCTCAGGTTTCCAATTGGCAGGGCAAGTGGCAAATGTATTTTTTGACTGAAAATATAATAGACAGCCACCTTTTCCGGTTTCCACTAATTTAGTGGAATAAATGAGGAATGACTTGTCTTTTTTTTTTTTAACAGTAACAACACATTAATAGGATTTACCCCTTTTTGGTAATAATGACAGTAACAACACATTAATAGGATTTACCCCTTTTTGGTAATAATGACATTAATTACATTAACAACACACTAAGACAAGGAAGACATTAATACATTTATGTATGGCTATTTGCAATATTCTATTGATTTAAGCAGCCACCGTATGTAAGACAATAAGATTGCTATTTGCAATATTCTATTGATTTAAGCAGCCACCGTATGTAAGACAATAAGATTAAAGGCATGTTTTTTTCTGTTCCACACAGAAGCACATATAAACTCCACAAAAAAAATGTTGTAAACGCACATGACTCTTCATGTAGTGAATCAGAATGAAACACCTTCGAAGTCAGCACATCTGCAGATTCAGTGTTTCCAGCAGCAGCAAGAAGATTTTGGCACTTTCGAGTGTGGGAAAAATCAAACCCATCACCTTGCTATGTCTGCGGTTAGTAATGAGGAGTCTACGGTTAGGGTTTTCGCGGAACTTAAGGCTTCTGTAGATTAGCCAGGGTTATCCTCGGCCCAAATCCGAACTCTTGGAGAATCCGGAGACATGTATATAACAGACGTAGACAAGTTTATCATCAAGAGATGGAAGAAGTACATGTGGCATCATGATCAGCTATACGCAGACCTCATTGGCATCATGATCACCTATTACCTTGTTGGAAGCAAGGGAAAACTTTCCAAGCAAACTAAATGGTTTTCGAAAAACGAATTTTCTGCCCGCTATTCACATTTACTTTCACGGGTAGGATACTTTCACCTTCAAAGAAAGACTTGTATAAGAAAACCACTTTAAAATATGAAAATATGGAAGATGTTAATTAGATTCTCAAGCTTTCAGAAATTGCTTAATACAAATATATTATTTCCATCACTATTCTTATCACGGAAGTTGCCATAGAGTTTACGGTAACTTGAAAAAGTAAAGAGGAATACGAAATCTCAATGTTCGTTGATTTGAATCTAGAGATTATACCTTTAAAGCAGTATTATTTCATGAGGTGAGCCATTTTTTCCACAGGTTCATGGCAGGGTACACCCGATGTTCCAATACTTATTTCACTCATAGACGAGGACTTTATTCCCCACGTTTGGGTGTACTTCCAAGCATCTAAGATTTCGCTGGACAACATCCAGCATGGGATCTGAATTTTGGATTTTATGTGGAATTTTGGGTTTTGGATGGCCAGCCTGGTATCTATGAGAGGCACATGTACCGTAGAAGAAAGTGATATCTATGCAGCTGAAACGGATTAATCGTTCAGATTTGTGGTGAGATTTTTGAAAAGTCCCACCACAGCACGACAATTTTAGGAGAAAAACAAATTCATGTACCTTCCAACTCGAAATAATATCACAATTGACAAGCAGCAGAAGCACCGACTCGGTGAATCAAAATTGCAGATTCACAAAATGTTATAGATGGAATTTTTAAATAGGATGAAAGCGCACGTGTAGGTAAAGTATCAGAGTTTACCGTATATAGGCACGTGCAGGGAATTTGTTTCCATGGATAATCAAAGAGTTTTAACGCCTATGTGACGAAGACATTAATAAATAATATTTAATCCCTATCAACTTTTTAAATCCGTTCATTCACGAAAACTATAATTGTCATTTTCAATTTCACTTTGTTTAAATATTACTATCATACATAACAGTATACACACCATTCTTCGACCTATATCCGTAAAAGCACCTCCTTTAGGTATTTATAATGCATTAGGTGCTCCATTATGGTGCAGAACTTGATGGCGAAAATTATCAACTTTTCAGAAATGTTATTCATAGGTTCTCACCGTTCACTACTCAACCTGTCATTTCAATGTTCCCATCAGAATCTTTGAAAAACTATATACTTTTCACCGAAATTGACGAGCATCACAAGCTGTTTCCATGAGGCGAATTGAACTACTTTATCCAACATAAGGTGCATGATAGCTAATAGAATATTACCGTCAAGTTCATATAAAAGCTTTCGCCTTCTAAACGTACGTCATTCAGAAAACTTTTACAGGTTTCAACAAACCCTACCAACGCATTAGGTCTTTAAAAGCACCTGGCTTAAGGTCTTTGTTAGTGCATTAGGTTCTCCATTATGGTTTAGAATTTAATGCCAAAAATGATCAACCTTTTCAGAAAGGCCGTCCAGAGAGTAATAAGTTGGAACTATGTAATTGATAGATAATTGATAGATTTAATTACTAGACCTGTCATTTTAAAGGGTGTTGTTTAACTCTTTTATGTTGTTATTTTTTGGCTTGAATATGGTAACATAAAGTTGCACAAAATTGCATTTCTGAACAGAAATAGATTCCGCATGTTGCAAAACCAAAATCCATGAAACACTTAGATTATACAAATTTAACCACTCAAATCTGCATATCCAAATCTACATATCCAACAATATCTTGCTGAATTGATCCAACAATATCTAACCTAATTTCTAACAAATACCTCAAAATAAATTACAAAAAAACCAAAAACCTCACACATTTAAATAAACTACATTTCAAAGTTACTATCAAAATCTTTGAAAAACTATATACTTTTCACCGAAATTGACGAGTATCACAAATCTGCCTACTTCCATGAATCTTATTGAACTACTTTATCTATCATCAGGAGTATGATAGCTAATAGAATCTTAGCGTCAATCCCAAAAATCAACATAATTCCAGTTCATATAAAAGCTTTCAACGTATGTACTAGTCTTTTAAGCGTGCGTATTTCTTAAAAAAATTTACAACTTTCAACAAACCCTACTTACCAACATTTTAAACTATTTATGTTGTCGCTTGTCAAACGCATGAAACAGGCATGAACAGCATGATTTGCGATGGGAAAGTTCACTTGAGCTTCCACTGGGAGATGAAAATTGATGGTTAAATGGTCGTCATTTTCCAAAGAAAAAATACAACGTAACATTGTCTTTTAAAGTCTCTTTGTTATCACATTTTGCAATCCTGTTATTTATTTTTATTTTTTTTTGGTAGTTTTAGTAAACTAACTATAATATACATAGAGTTAACATATCATAATCTTTGATATTTATTATTCTTTTCAAGTTGAATATTGAAATATTTTATTTATGGTTCATATATATTATTCTTAGAAAGGGATCAACTTCTTATAAATAAAAACTTAAAAAAAAAAAAAAAACTTTACACCTAAAGGGATTTTATCCCTCTTAACATATGATATATGATATATCTAGAATTAAAATAGATCTACACTGGTTATATGTCTGAGAGTAATATAATTTAATGAATTTCATTATTATGAAGCATCAACTCTAATTGTTTCATTATTATGAAAAATCAAAACATAGTTTTCTAGTCAATATAGGGATCAAAATTATATCATAATTATTGTTACATTCCTAATAACTGATTCCTAAGCACAAGAAAACTTAATTAAAAGAGAGGTTTCAAGTTAATAATATAAATGTGATGGTTGTAGCTATGTACAAAATCATTCATAGAGTTTGATTATGGAGGATTCCACTCATAATTCATTCAACTTCTTTTTCTTTTACCATAGATTAATAATGTATATGATAAACAAATATACATAGCAATAATAGAATACTTATCTTGTCCCCAAAATGATCAGGTAATTGATTAGTGTGAGCAATTTTCCTCCCAACCATAGAAAATCCTCTATAAATTCCACCCCTTTACTAGGCTATGAGACCACTACCGCATAGGAAACAAGTTCAAGACTTCCAAGTATTTTTTTCCCATTACCAAAAATTTCTATTGAGTTTTCTAGTCACACTAGCTTCTAGCACTCAGAATACTAATCTCACATCATTTTCTATGCAACAGGGAAGTTCTTCCCTACTATCTATTTCAAATTTAACTCCAACCAAATTTCTCTTGTTTCTTGGGAATTTTATAGTCACCTTTCTTCAAGAATCCTAAGGGTTCCTCTCTACTCAATTTGATTTATATTTCTGTACATCAAGCTTTTCCTCTTTCTCTTTATGGTTTCATCTTCCATCTATTTTCTACTAACCTCTCGTGGATTTCAATCATGAGATAATCTACCTTTTCGAAGGTAAAACTCCTCCTTTCTCTTCCCAATCTTTGTACATAATGATCTCTTCCCCATAATTCCAACTTCCTCCCATGCCATGAGTGTAAGGTGGCAAGGAAATTCCTAATCTAACTTTTCTTAGTTTCAATAATGTGGAGGACAAGTTTTCTAAAATGTAGAAGGTGGTTGACTAGATTTTAAAAATGGTTAAACTCAAATTATATCAGAGGTTAGGCCCAACATGTAAAAGAGTGAATTATAAGTTAATGGCAAGGTGGAATGTAATTATTAAAAACAGATGTCTAGCTTGGTAGCTATAATGGCTAGCCTGGTAATTTAGGCAAAAATATCTATCATCACAGTCAAAAGGTATCTAAGAGAAGCACATGGACAGCTTATACAGGTTGAAATTGTTAACTAATTTCCTATGTGGCTGCATACAGTTAAAAATAGAATGTGCATGTATGTACATTACAGTGAGTAGTTTGTGTAATTGGTGGATTTGGTTTGTTTAACAATATAATAGATTCTACAGATATTTAGTATATCTCTAGAGGTGTGGGCAAACCAACAATATAGTGTAGTCCAGTGTATGGGAAGAGAGTGAAAGGATGATTGTAAGTTTGTGTTTAGCTGCTGTAATTCTCCCTTAAATAATAAAAACACTGATGATCTGCCATGTAACTTCAAAAAGTTTTTCAAGTAAACACTGTATTCATTATGTGATTGTTGTTCCATTTTTTACTTGTCATTAATATTGTTGAGTTTATACTTCAGCTACCCAACCATACAAACTTAGAAGAAAGCTATTCCCAGACTGCCTGCACAAACTGGACAGATACTTTTGGATGCTACGTGTACCCACTATTCACCATCTACTTTTAAACATTCCATCTTGAATGTATTTATGGTGATATCTATGCCGCTTGAAAAGAATTAATCTTTCAGATTTGTCGTCAGATTTTTGAAAATTCCCACCACACCACGACAGTTATAAGAGACAAACAAATTCCTTTACCATCCAAATTGACAGGCAGCAGAAGCACCGACTCGGTGAAACAAAATTGCAGATTAACAAACTGTTGTAATTGGAATTTTTTAAATATAATGAAAGCGCAGGTTTAGGTAACGTATAAGAGTTTACCGTAGACAAAGAGATGTGTTTCCCTTGATAATCAAAGAGTTCTAACGCATATGTGAAGAAGACATTAATTTAATTAAACATTAATAAATAACATTCAATCTCTATCAACTTTTTAAACCCTCGAAATAAAGGACAGAATGTGAAATTTTGCAGTCCACGTCATAAAAATCATTCACTGTGATTTGAGTTATTATTCAATAATTTTACTACCTATCCTCCTGATCCAAGTCTAATATTTCTACTCTGTTGAGTGTAACTCCACTATTTCCGTTCATTCATGAAAATTACAATTCTCATTTTCCATTTCCCTTTGTTTAAATATCGTTATCATACATAACCGTATACACACCTCTCTTCCACCTATATCTGTAAAAGCACCTCGCTTAAGGTATTTGTTAATGCATTAGGTTTTCCATTATGGTTCAGAACTGTTATGAAGAGAGTGACATGTTGGAACTATGTAACTCATAGGTTCAACTATGTGAAGAGAGTAACATGTTGGAACTATGTAACTCATAAGTTCAGCTACTCAACCTGTCATTTCAAAGTTTCCATCATAACCTTTGAAAAACTATATACTTTTCACCGAGATTGGAGAGCATCACAAATATGCCTCTTTCCATGAGGCTAATTGAACTACTTCCAGTTCATATAAAGTCAATATAATTCAAGTTCATATAAAATCCTTAAATTTTCTAAGAATGTACTAGTCGTTTAAACTTACGTCTTTCTTCAAACTTTTACAGCTTTCAACAAACCCTACTTACTCACATTTTAATATAAGCGTATAAACCATTGTGTTGCCAAAACAAGTGTAGGGCAGCTGAAGCATAAACTCAACAAGATAAACCATTATGTTGTCAAAACAAGATGTTTGCAAAACAAGTGTATGGCAGCGGAAGCATAAAAAGATTTAATGGTAAATAAATAAAACCAACAATAATCAATTATACAGAAGATTTAATGGTAAATAAATAAAACCAACAATAATCAATTATACAAAGAATACAACAATAGTAAAACCCTTTAAAGGAAAACATCCAATCCACATGGAAAATTGATTGGCACATTTCAACAACAATCACCAACAAATGTATAAACCATTAACTATGGAGGAAGGTTCTACCTAGAATTTTGATTTACTTAAGCTTAAACGGTCGTCTGTTGAAGGTCGACTGTCATGAGACATCGTCGTCTCACCAGTAGTGGAAATCAATCTTCTGCGTTTGTTTGTTTCTGAGTTTTGATTCTTTCTGACTTATATGTTGATCGTGATTCGAATCCATTTACAAACACTCTACCTTATATGTTGATCGTGACTTATATGTTCATAGATTTGTAGGCACTTTCTCCTTTTCCTACAGTGCAGTTCTGAAAGACTCCCATATACCTTATATCCATCCATCTACAAACACTCTACCTTATATGTTGATAGTGACTTATATGTTGATAGATTTGTAGGCACTTTCTCCTTTTCCTACAATGCAGTTCTGAAAGACTCCTATATACCCCTCTTTGTAACGACATCTTTACAGCAATTTGCTTATATCATTATAATTCGAAATCGAATTTATTGCGTGTGATGATTAAAGTAGAAAACTAGAATTTCGATGGAAATTGTCGGGTTTTAGTTACTTCCTATTTTTGTCACATTTTAAAAAGAGATGATGGTGCCAAATCAGAGGGGACTTTCGATTTTATTTTGTATTTTCCATATTTGTTATTTGCAATGCATAAGATGGTTTTATCTCCAATATATTAAATTAAAAGTTAGTATATGTATTATGTTTTGTCAATAAATAAATAAAATAAATATTAAAAATATACAATTTTATAATTATTTTTTACAAGGATCGTTTAATATTTAGTTTATGATGATGATGATGATGATTAACGTCCACTAAGATCTAATTGGTCTATCGAATCTTAAGAGGGTAAGTGATTACTTGTGATGCTTTAGAATTTTGTTTTTGTGCTCGAAAAGCATTAAGAGAAGCTTTCCAAGATCACCATACTTTTGTTGAGTTAAGAGGTTAGGAAGGTTGGTAGTGTGATCAATATTTTGAAAATGTGATCTAATGTGAGTATAGGCTCGAGAATCTAAGAGAAAGTGTTTTTCATCTTCAACCTTCTTAGTGTCACAAAGGTGACACACTCTTTCATCCCATGGCGTTTTAGGAATTGACCAACACCCACTTTCACTATGGAGCTCGTGAGAATTTGTTCTTATCTTAGCAATGCTTATTTTTTTCTTTACACTTGGCAAAACAGATAG
>SNQJ01S0012745.1:151181-177174 GCA_010110895.2 Picea sitchensis | reverse complement strand
TTCAATGTTGTCCTTATAAGTTAGGAGTTTTAATTTACTATTTAAATCCTTTAAGAAAATGTCAAGTTTACTTTTGTCAAAGCGCAAATTCCTTTGATTATCATAATTCTCTTCAATGGTTCTCCTATGCATGGAAAATTTTATTAGCTTTATTATTTTGTAGTTATATAAGAAGATTTGTATTAGATATTTCATTAATTTTTATATTTTGAAGGTGTGAATAAGATATTTTTGTATTTTAAAAAATTATCATTTATTAATTTAAAATTAAGTTTTTTTTATTTATAATATTTTTTATGTTTATTTTAAGATGATGATGATGGTGGTGATGATTAGCTTCCACTTAGACTGAATTGGTGTATGAGAACTTAAGAGGGTAATAGATTACTTGAAATTCTTTAGAATTTTGTTTAAGCTTTCCAATATCACCATGGTTTTGTTGAGTTAAAAGATTAGGAAGGTTGGTAGTGTGACAAATATTTTGAAATTGATATTGAATCTGGTTATAGGCAGGACAATCTAAGAGAAAGTGTTTTTCATCTTCAACCTTCTTAGTGTCACAAATGTGACACGGTCTTTCATCCTATGATGTTTTAGGAATCGACCAACTCTCAGTTTCACTATGGAGCTAGTGAAAATTTGTTCTTATCTTAGTAATGTTTGGTTTTTTTTTAACACTTCTCAAACAGTAAATTGAAAAATGAATTTTATACGATATTGTATTGTTAAATTTAAAAAAACACAAATATAATTGGATAAAAAGTTTCAATAATAATAATCTAAATTTAAGGTCACCCTCAAGGGAGACACCAAATTGATGTATGAGAAACCTTTGTTTGAACCTACCCCTTTGGATTTGAACCTCAACGAAAAAATACATGTTCTTAACCATTATACCCATTTAAAATTATATAAAATCAATTTTATATTAAAACATATTTGAAATAAATTTAATTTTATATAAAAACAAATTAAATTTTTTATAGGATATAAATAAAAAAACATTATATTTTAATATTGTATTTTGACCATTAACAATAGAAAGTCATGTAGAAAGAGAGACATATTTAAGATGAATAGGATTAAAGCTGTAAAGATAAAAAAAAATTGTCATTTTTCACATGATCTCACATGTAATAGTGCCTCTAGGATTAAAGTTGTAAAGATTAAAAAAATGTCATTTTTCACATCATCTCACATGTAATAGTGCCTCTATTCTATTTTATTAAATTTATACCTTATAAAAAATAAAAAAATTCTTAAATAAAAATGTATTCAATTATAATTTTAAATTTAATAGTAAAAACAAAAACAATACTAGTAAATTTTTTGAAAATGTAATAGTAAAAACAAAAACAATATTAGCAAGCATTGCATTTTATCTCTTAAACAAACAACGTCGTTGAATACTACTCACGCTATAATTATCTTTGCCAACTTATCTAGCAATGATGTTGTCTAACTATTTTATGTTTTGGTCTTTTTCATCGGAATCCAACGACTTAAATATGTACGAAATCACAATTTTTTGGTGTTTAAATTTCATTTTTGAATGCAAAAATGGATTTAGCCTGCTAAAAAACCCTTGGAACACCTGAATTATACCAAAATAACTACTCATTTCTCGAAATCCAACAATCACTTATGATATTTCAAGAAAATATCACTGAAAAATATCTCCTAAAAGAGGCCAAAACATAGAACGTTTAGACTAATTGTTCTACATTTTGGCCTTTTTTTGTCAGAATCCGACAACTTAAATCTATAAGAAATCAAACTTTTGTGTTGCTTAAATTGCATTTTTAAATGCATAAATGGATTTAGCTTGCTGAAAAACCCTTGGGGCACCCTTGGGCCAAGGAGGCCACCTAGGGGAACGCCCACCTAGGGTGCACAAGTCAATCACCTAGGTGCAACACTTCTTCACCTTTTGATTATGAATTAAATATATGTAAAATAAATGGTTCCCTTGGTATATAAGGTGAATTGGGACTAAAATAAAGCATTCTTACCTTTTCTTATGAAGCTATCTATCTTGGTTGTTTTCTTTTCTGAGTTTTCATTTTACATTCACGACAATTTCATTTTTAAGGTTTCTGAGGAATAACCAATGCACCTTCCTTCATGGTTGCCTCCTCATGACTTTGTTTTCCATGATTCCACCTCTAAGAGCAATATTATCTCATTATCTAGCCACTCTCTCAGGGAGCAAACCATTTCCTTCGAGTTTCTGAGGCAGAAGGGAGGGCACACCAACTGGGGTCTGTGCCCTCGCTGGTTTCTTCTTTGTGGGAATGAAGTGAGTGCGCCCTCTTCCATGGTTTCACTGATATTCTCCCACTAATCCCTGGAGGTTACTCTGATATCGCCAAAACCTCTTGGCCACTCTTGGATCACCCCGATCTAGATCCCCATTTGCTTGGTCACCCAAACTAATGGTGCGCCCCTATTTAGATTTGCGTCCCTGAGGAGTGTTTTTGGTCAGAAGCCAAGCTATGGATTGTGTGGTCATATTCTCCTGTAGATAGCCTTCTTGGGCAGATAAATTGGTATCAGAGCCTCAAGATCCATGGAAAAGCTTCTGATCTTGAAAATTGAGCCAATTGTTTTGGGGGGTTTTCATGAAATAATCCAGTGTTTGCCCATTTCAGGGTTTCCATTTTATACAAGAACATCCACAGATATCATAAACCCCAAGGGAACCCACATATCCATTGCCACATAGAGGAGCTCCACAGATCTAAAACAATACAGATCTCTCCCTCTAGACCAGTTCAAGCACCATTGCCTCAGGGTTTTGAGTCCTCTGTTCTCAAAACAAAGTCCTATGTTCAACATTGCAACCTAGGGGCACATTTTCTCTTCAGCTGACCTCACAATGCCTCCACGCAAATATCCTTTGGTAGTCGACTCAGATTCCAACACATCAAATCCCGTCCAAGATCTTGACTCCGTCCTCAATGAGCTACTCAGAATGCAACAACAAAACAATCTAGATCCATTCTGGTTGGACACTGAAATCCAACTACCCAAGTTTGTTGGGTAAACGAATGGTGAAATGGTGGATTCTTGGATCCGTAGCCTATCCACCTATTTCAATACATGTCCAGGCCTTACCGAGGAAATAAAACTCCAGATTTTCACCTTGCAATTAGAAGGGTTGGCACAAACTTAGTGGGATACAGAGCAAGAGAAGACGACATTTGTGATAGAGATTGGGGATGCTCCAAAATCCTCTACTTCGCAACCCATCAAAACCTAGGGTCAACTTTACAAAGCTTTGAGAAATATCTTCTACCCACCTAGGTATGTCAATTCCTTATGGATCAAATGACACCAACTTTGAAAACTCCTTTCACAAGGAGTGCAAGGCTACATAGAATTCTTCTGCAAGATGTGCCTCTTACTTCATGTTCTAGATCCAGAAGAGGTACTCATATTAAAATTTGTGGTTGTTTTATTAATTCAATTCCATCGAGAAGTAGAGTTGTTTGAAAATCCAACTTTAGATAAAAAAAAATAGAGATCTTTGGCTATAGAAAGGAAAGTCGCTCCTAGAGGTCATATTCCTCAGTTCCTCCCTTACACCAACCCCCACACCTCTCAACCATCCAGCTCCCATCCCTCAACCCACATTCCACCTCCTCAAACTCAAAACCCACACCCAATACAACTACAAGGACACCCTGGTGCTCATTCCACAAAACTACTTCACACAATTCATCAAATTGTCAAATCCTCCAAAATCTAAAAACCAACAAAACTCTACTCACTGAGCTCATTGCTCCTTCCCAAGTAGAAGATATTGAAGAAGTTCCTCTGGAAAATCCCACAGAAGTAGATCCCTCATTGATTCTAATGACCCAGGAAGATTCAAATACATCCACCCAACCCTCTTCACCCATAACTGCCAAATCAAAAACACCTTGGCTTTACTAATTATGGACAATGGAAGCCAAAAAAAATTGGTGTCTCAAGACCTTGTAAATCACCTTAATCTTGTCACCACTCCACATCTGCAACCCTCTCAACTTGGATGGGTCCAAAAGGATGGCCCTCACCTCCTAGTTTCCAAGCATTATCTAGTCACTTTTTCCATAGGCCAATTCAAATTTACCGTCCTCTATGATGTCTCCCCCTTGGATTGTGCAGATTAGTTGCTTGGTATCCCATACCAAACCCAAATAAATGATATCTATCTAGCCAAATTCCGCCAATACAAAATTACCAAAGAAGGCCACACTTATATCTTAACTGCAGCAAAACCCAAACCCCCTTCTACCAAAGAACAAATCCAACATGTACACTTAAACCAATGTGTCTCTCTCTATTTGGTGCACCCAATAACACCAAACAATACAACGCACCATGTTCCTGAAACTATGACTCCCCTCCTCCACGATCTCGCAGAGGTATTTCAACCTCCAGAGGGACTTTCCCCCTCCCGCCACATTGACCATTCCATTCGTCTCATCCCCGGATTTTCCTTACCTAACGCCCCTACTTACCGATTGGCCCCAACAGAAACAGAGGAAATGGAAAGACAACTGACCGACCTCATCAACTATGGCCACATCCAACCTTCATCTTCTCCCTGTTCTTTTGTCGCCTTTGTCATACCTAAACGAGATACCTCAAAAATGCACCTTGTCACTGATTACCAAGACTTGAACAAAGCCACAATAAAAAACCGTTACCCCCTTCCCCAGATTGAGGAACTACTCAACACCCTCCAAGGAGCTAAGTGGTTTACTAAATTGGATTTGACAGCCGGCTACCATCAAGTTCGAATGAGCCAAGATGATGTTTGGAAAACAACGTTCAAGACCAAATTTGGTCTTTTTGAGTGGAAATTCATTCCTTTCGGTCTCACCAACGCCCCAACCACTTTCATGAGGCTAATCAATGACATCTTCAGAGAAAATTTGGGTTGATTTGTGGTCATCTACTTAGATGACATTCTCATCTTCAGTCAGACATGGGACACTCACATGCAACATGTCCGACAAGTTCTCCAAATTCTCCAAGAACACAAGTTGCAAGTCAAAGAGAAGAAATCATATTTTGGTCAGACTTCAGTCCCCTATATTAGCTTTGTGTTTAGCTCAGAGGGTATTCAACTATATCCATCTCGCATCCAAGCATTGAGACAATGGCCTCTACCTTCTTGATCTAAGGAGTTGAAAAGCTTTTTGGGTGGCATAAATTTCTAGCATAAGTTCATTCCCTCTTTTTCAAATCTTGCTCGACCTTTGCATCATCTCTCAAATACTTATTTTGCATTCATCTGGACCAAAGAAGAAACTACTCACTTTTCTTAGCTCAAAGACGCCCTCTACTCATCCCTTGTTTTACATCTTCCAAACCTCTCCCACCCCTGTGAGATTGAGTCTGACGCCTCATAATATGTTATTGGTGTCGTACTTAAACAGGGAGGACACCCCATTTCTTACCACTCTGAAACCCTATCTGAGGCAAAGAAAAATTATAGTACCTATGACAAGGAATTTTATAGTCTGGTGCAAGCACTCAAACAATGGAGGCATTATTTGTTGGGTAAAGAAACCATTTTGCATACTGAACACCACCCTTTGATTTTCGTCAACTCTCAATCGAAGATTCAAGAATAAAGGCACCTTAAATGGGCCTCCTACATTCAACAATTTCACTTAGTCATGAGATACAAGAAAGGCACTTCTAATAAAATGGATGATTTGCTAAGTCGACCTCCCATTCTAGTTCTTTCCATTCTAGAAGTACATTGTGCTACTTATGACACATGGAAAGATCAATCTGGTACTGACACTAACTTTCAAGAGATTTGGGAATATTTTCAAAGCCCCACAGTGATTAATCAGACCCCCTTCCTAGACTACACTATTCGATATGGATGGCTATATAACTTTAATTTTCTATACATTCCACACTCAGAAGACCACCTCTTTCTCATCAGGGAAGTCCATGCTTCAGCCTATGGGGGCCACTTCGGGACAACAAATACCACCCAACATCTGCAACACCATTTTCATTAGCCTTCCATGCAACCTCAAGTTGAAAAAGTTATCAGAGCTTGTGCCTTATGCTCACAATCCAAGCCATCCAACCGGAAGCATGGGTTGTATCAACCATTGTTGCTTCCTTCTCGGCCTTAGGAGTCAATATCAATGGAATTCCTAAGTGGACTTCCAACAACCCAAAAGAAACATGATTCAATCTGGGTAGTGGTATGCCACTTTAGAAAAATGGCACTTTTTATCCCATGCACAAAGACTACTACAACAGCGCAAACAATGGAACTCTATTTCCATCATGTCTAGCCCCATTTTGGCCTCCCAAGCAGTATCATCTTAGACAGAGATTCTCGCTTCCTCAGTACATTTTGGAATACCATATGGGTGTTATTGGGGTGCCACCTCAAGTTTTCTACTGCATTCCATCCTCAAACGGATGGCCAAACAAAGGTTATCAGTAGAGTCTTGGTGCATGCTCTCTGAACTCACTTTGGGCGCAGCAAACAATGGGACAATTACTTACACATTCTCCAGCATAGCTACAACAAGGAAGCACATTCTTCTACAGGCCTTTCACCTTTTGAAGTCTGCTTGGGCTTCTAACCAACATCTCCAACCGAGATTCCACTCACTTGGGCTCCTCAAGGTACCTTCCATCAATAGCAGGAACAATTGTCATCTCAACGATTTCTCCAACAAATTGCACAACACCACAGTGTAGTCACATTAGCACTCAAAGTAGCCCAAGAGCATGCCAAGCAATGGCATGACAAACAAATAAACTTCATGGCCTTTCAACTAGGGGATCAAGTCTGGTTACACTTGGATAAGAAGTGATTCAAAGGCCACCATCACAAGCTTCTTTCAATCAGATATGGTATGTATACAATACTCGAAAAGATTGGATAAAATGCATATAGGTTGGATCTGCCACCACAACTGGGAATCCACAATGTCATTAATGTAAATCACTTAAATTTGTTTGAGCCTTCCCTCTTGGAAAAACTAGTCACCATCACTCATCAATCGACAACATTCTTGATTTCCAACTCCCATTGGCCAAAGACACTATACTGGACACTCGAAGTCACTCTACAAGACACCAGACTTACACTTCATATATGATAGCCCACTAAGGCCAAACTCCAGCTCAAGAAAAGTGGATCACAACTTATGTATTTCACAACAAGTTTCCACATCTTCTCATGGAAGTCGGGACACTTCCAAATCTAAATAGGGAGGAATTGGGCCAAGGAGGCCACCAAGGGGAACGCCCACCTAGGGAACACAAGTCAATCACCTAGGTGCAACACTTCTTCACCTTTTGATGATGAATTAAATATATGTAAAATAAATGGTTCCCTTGGTATATAAGGTGAACCGGGACTAAAATAAAACATTCTTACCTTTTCTTCTGAAGCTATTTGTCTTGGTTGTTTTCTTTTCTAAGTTTGCATTTTACATTCACGACAATTTCATTTTTAGGGTTTTTGAAGAATAACCAGCGTGCCTTCCTTCATGGTTGCCTCCTAGTGATTCTATTTTCCATGCTTCCACCTCTGAGAGAAAGATTATCTCATTATATAGCCACTCTCTCAAGGAGAAAATCATTCCCTTCGTGTTTTCTAAGGCAGAAGGGAGGGAACACCAACTAGGGTTTGCACCCTTACTGGTTTCTTCTTTGTGGGAATGAAGTGAGTGTGCCCTCTTCCATGGATACACTTATATTTCCCACTAATCCCCAGAGGTCACTCTGAGATCACCAAAACCTCTTGGCCACTCTCGGATCACCCCAATCTCGACCCCCATTTGCTTGGTCACCCAAACTAATGGTGCACCCCTGAGGATAGTTTTTGGTCAAAAGTCGAGCTATGGCTTTGGTCACCTTCTCCTATAGATCACCTTCTTGGGAAGATTAACCCTAATTATACAGAAATAACCACTCATATCTGCAGATCCAACAATCACTTTCCATATTTCGAGCAAATATCGCAAAAAAATATCCCTGGAAACAGGCCAAAACATAGAAAGTTTAGCCTACAACATGTAAAATGGCGTTGTCTAATTGTTCTACCTTTTGGCCTTTTTTGTCGGAATCTCGTGAGTTAAATGTGTATGAAATCACAACTTTGTTGTTGTTTAAATTGTGTTTTTGAATGCATAAATGGATTTAACTTACTAGAAAACCCTAGAACACCAGAATTATACAAAAATAACCACTCATATATGCAGATCAAACAATCACTTGCCAGACTTAGATGAAACTTTTAAGAATTAATATACACATAAGATTATTATAATTGATAAATGACAGTGTATTGTTGCCGAGATTTAGATGAAACATTTAAGCATTAATATACATATAAGATTATTATAATTGATATAAGATTATTATGATTGATATAAGATTATTATAATTGATAAATGACACTATATTGTTAGCGCAAAACCTACATTTCAAAGAAGTCAAAAGACCCGAGATCTTTGAAGGGAAGATATGTTGGATCAATAGTTTGCACAGTCTACTATGTGCAATGCAGATTCAAATATTTCGTACCAAATAGGCTACGTGACAGAGTTCTCAAAATCACTGCACATTGCATAGACTACTTAGTTTTTTGCGCGTTGTGAATACACACACTTAATTAAATGATTTATGAATGTGGAATAACACATTGTTATGCTTAGCACATAAACTCATAAATAATACAGAAACTTGTCAATGCACAAATGTTTGATATTAATGAACGTCAACGTTGTGCACGAATACAAAATACAATGACAGAGATATGAGATTCCGACTGAATGAATTATTCTGCCAACTCTTCAGTTGTTGTTGGTTCTCTCTCTATCTCTCTACTTCTTCACTACGCATCAACTTCTTCTCTTCTACATTCTCTAGCATCATCAACTAACTAAACAACTTAGACTTATATTGACACTGACTAAGACTTCCTATAGAAGCTAAGACGGACTCAACAATAAAGATTGTCATTAATTCAAATGACACTTCAACCACTTAACAGAGCTCGAGAAGATAGGATTCAACTCCATTTATAAATTCATGCTTGCCAATGAAATTTTGAGTAAATGTGTGACTTTTCACTTACAAACTGTTAGACTGTCTGACTGACATTTCTGTTGACTGAAAAAATACTGACAAAATGAATGACAGACAAATCTACGGAGACGTGAAGATCTCATCGACTTGTAATTACAATTTCTAGCACTCCCCCTTAATTATAAGTTGGTGGGATTACAAAATAAAATCACATCAAAAATTAAGTTTTTATTTTACTGTCACTCATTTTTTACTGTACAAACTCCCAGATTACTATGCAGATGTTGAAATGCATCTTTTGCTAATGCCTTTGTAAAAAAGTATGCGACCTGTTCTTTTGACCTACAAAATTTTAAACAGATCTCTTTGTTATTCACCAATTCTCTGATGAAATGATACCTTGTATCAATGTGATTGGTTTTCTTGTAAAACACATGGTTCATTGATAACATGATGGTTGAATTGTTGTCACGGAAAACTATTGCTAGTTAATGTTCTTCTGTAACAAATATTTTAGCATCCTTCTCATCCAAACTTCTTGGCAAGTTGCACTTGTAGCTACGACATACTCTGCTTATGCTTAAGAAAGTGCCACTAAGGGTTGCTTCCTTGATGCCCATGATACCATACCTGTTCCAAAATTAAATGTGTACCATGAGGTACTTTTCCTATCATCAATGTTGCCTCCACAATCATTGTCAGTGTATCCAATGAGTTTGAAATCTTCTGAAGTGGAGTACTTGATGCCAAAATCTTTTGTTCCATTCACATATCTCAGGATGCTCTTTCCTTCCTTCCAATGTGATTCTTTTTGAGTTTCCATGAAACTTGAAATTAGGCTCACTCCATACATAATGTTAGGTATTGTCTCTATGAGATACATAAGACTCCCTATCATTCTTTTAAACAGTGTGGGATCCAGTTTAGACCCTTTATCTTCCTTTCTTAACTTCAATCCTATTATGACAGGTGTTGGGCTTGCTTTTGAATTCACCATATTGAATCTTTTCAATATTCCATGCGCATACTTGGACTGTGAGATAAATATGTTAGGTTTGGACTCGTGCACTTCTATTCCCAAAATATATCTCATAAGCCCCAAATCAGTCATTTCAAATTCATCCTTCATTAATTTCATGAATTTTTCTATGCCAAAGTCACCTATAAATATCAAATCATCCACATATAAACAAACAATTAACACAATACCTTGTTGATTGATTTGATGTACAATGTTGGCTCATTTTCACTTCTGTGAAATCCATTATGTGTGAGATAGGAATCAATGTGATTGTACCAAGCTCTTGGAGCTTTCTTTAATACATACAATGCTTTATTCAATATGTATACTTTGTCTTCTTGTCCTGGAACCTAATAACCTTGTGGTTGTTCCACATATACTTGTTCTTCTAAATGTCCATTAAAAAATGCTCACTATACATCCATATGATAAATTGGCCACTTCTACTACGCGACAATTGCTAACACGGTTTGGATTGTGTCCATGCACGCCACTGGTGCAAATGTTTCATGGAAATCAATTCCATATTATTGTGTAAATCTTCTTGCAACTAACCTTGCCTTGTACTTCTATACATTTCCATCTACGTCTTACTTGGATTTATAAATCCACTTAATACTTATAACATCCTTGTCTTTAGGTACATCAAACAAATTCCATGTTTGATTGTTCTCTATGCATCAGATTTCTTCATCCATGGCTTGTGCCCACACATCATCTTTGACTTCTTCAAAGTTTAATGGATCATCTATTTGTGAAAACAGAGTAAAAAAGGAAAATGAATTTGTTGCGTCTTCATTATAGATGTCGCGCAAACTTCTTGTCTTTCTTGGTAACAGACTTGCTAAAGTTGGATTTGGAGATGTAGAACTATTTGGACTGCTTGTTGGTGTTTGTTGCGTTGTAGGTGTAGATTGTGCACTTGTTGTTCTTACTAGAGTACTATGCATGGTGATTTGCATCGCAGTGGTAGATGTAGACGAGACTACGCACTAACTTGTGCATGGTGTTTGGAGCACTTCATTTTCTTTGTCAGCATGCTCAATTGCGTCAATATTTTTTACTGTCTTTGCTATGGTTCCATCCCATGCTTCATTCTCCAAGAGCTGAACATCGCACCTGATTATGACTTTTCTTGCGACAAGGTCATACATATTATATCCTTTATTTTCTTCAAAATACCCAACAAATATACATTTATGTCCTTTGTTGTCCATCTTCCTTCTCATATCATCTGGAACATGTGCATATGTGACGCAATCAAAAACTTTTAAGTATGCCACATTATGCTTCGATCATGTCTAGGCTTCCTGAGGAACTGTGTTCTTCACGCTCTTTGTTGGACATGTTTTCAATATATATATATATATATATATTGTAGTTGTTACTGCCTCATCCCACTAATCATTTGATAAATGTTTGTTTGTCAACATACTGCACCCCATTTCCATGATGGTTTTGTTGTTTCTTTCTATGACACCATTTTTTTGTGGTGTGTATCACATGGTAAATTGTTTGTAGATGCCATGAAATTTACAAAAGTTTTGAAATTCTCTTGAAATGTATTCTCCTCCTCTATCAGTTCTTATACACTTGATGTAATAGAATTAAACTATTGAAAACAACCCAATGCGTCAGATTTAAGCTTTAGAAACTAAATCCATGTCTTTCTTGAGAAATCATCAATGATTGTCAGAAAATATGTATTGCCTCATATTGATGGAGTTTGCATTGGTCCACAAATGTATGAATGTATTATTTCCAATGAAGATTTTTCTCTATAAGACTTTCCAAATAGAAATGATTCTCTGTGTTGCTTGCCAAATATCCAGCCTTCACATATCCTTTTAGGTTTTTCAATTAATGGTAAACCTTTTACCATATCCTTTGTGTGTAGAAGCTTTAGACCTCCAAAGTTCAAATGTCCAAATCTAAAATGCCATAGCCAGGAATCATCATGTATTTCAGATTGGAATGTTTCCTTTATATTTGCACCATTTTCAATTTTCTTGATATTGTGCGCACTCTTTTCTTCATTAGAACTACTTGCACTTTCTGTTGTAAATGCAGTGTCTGACTACACACTTTTTCCTTTATTAACAGTTTGCATAGTAATATTCTTATTGGTTGGCTTTAATGTCAATGGGAACATCTTGTTACTTGTCATCTGGATTTTTGCAATAAGTAGATTGCTTGGGAATTTATCCATGATCACACAATGATTATCTTCCATGTAAATTATGTATCCTTTTTGTAACAGTTTCCCTGTACTCATCAGATTATACTTCAAGCCAGAAACATAATATACATCAGACATAACTTTTCTTTCTCCTTATCTAGTTAAAATTTTTATACTTTCTTTTCCTAAGACAACCACTTGGATATCTATTCCAAGTGTAACCTTGGTTTGAACTAAGTCATCCAAACTAGAAAACAGTTCTAGGTTTCCTATCATGTGGTTTATGCAGCCTGAATATAAATTCCATATGTCACAAGGACTTGCTTGAGAAACATTGCATTCAACTGGTGACACTATATTAGGCATTTCTACAGCACTAGGCACAACTACAAAGTGTGCCATAAACATAGGACGAATTTGGTTATTTACGTTGTGTGACCGATCTAGACTTTGATTGTTCTGATTGTATTGTCTCTTCCTACACTCATATGCATAATGTCCAGAATTTTTACAGTAATTGCATTGAATATTTGATTTGTCAGTTCTTTGACAACCTGACTGGTTGGTACTTGGGTTTTGACCTCTTCCACCAGTTTTTCCAAAATTGCTACTACATCCATTTCTTTCAGAACTTCTTCCTCTTCCTCTAGAGTTATCTATTCCCCTTCCTCTTCCACATATTATAGTTGAGTGCGTGGAAAATGCATTCGCTAATGAAATACTTGATCTGTTTAATATGTGTTCATGATTGATGAGGGAATCTTGCATTTCATCTAGACTGAACTAACTCAAGTCTTTGCTCTCTTCTAGAGTCACAACAAGAGTATCAAACTTAGGAGGGACACACCTAAGTACCTTCTCAACAAAGTTGTTGTCTTCTACTGTTTCACCATGAGACTTAATCTGATTTATCAGTTCAATGACATGTGTGTAGAATGAATCTATTATGTCTGAATCTTTCATTGACATAGTTTCAAAATCTCTTCTAAGAATCTGCAATTTTACAGTATTTACTTTTTCCATACCTTGATAATAGGTTTGTAATATGTCTCACGATTCCTTGTTTTTCTTTTTTTATGCAACTCTTGGAAGTATGCTCTCATGCATGGCTTGATGTATGTAAAACAATGTCGTTTCATCTGTATTTATTTGATCTTTCAAGACATCTTTCTTATCTTGTGTGAGGGCATTGTATGCTTCCTAATATATTGTTTCCACATAGACATTCTCGATTATTTCCCATACATATTGACCTCAGAACAATGTCGTCATGGTCAAGGACCACATCTTGTAATTCTTGCTTGTAAAAGTGGGAGGTTGCAAATATAGGTAGAAGCCCTATTTCACTTTCAAGAGAGTTTCCTATCTGATAAACTTATTCTGATAGAACCTTCTCTGATACCAATTTGAAGGGAAGATTCATTGGATCAATAGTGCACACAGTCTATTCTACGCAACACAGTTTCAAATACTACACACCAAATAGGCTACGTGACATAGTTCTCAAAATCATTGCACAGTGCACAGACTACTCAGTTTGTTGCGTGGTGTGAATACACACACTTAATGAAATGATTTATGAATGTGGAATAACATAGTGTTATGCTTAGCAGATAATCTCATAAATTAGACACAAACTTGTCAATACACAAATGCTTGATATTAATGAACTTCGACGTTATGCACGAATACAAAATATAATGAAAGAGATATGAGCTTTGGCTCTAATGAATTCTTCTGTCAACTCTTCAGCTGATGTCGGTTCTTTCTCTACCTCTCTTCTTCTTCACTGCGCATCAATTGCTTCTCTTATGAATTCTCCAGCATCATCGACTAACTAAACTACTCAGACTTATATAGACACTGAGTAAGACTTCCTATAGAAGCTAAGACCGACTCAACAATAAAGATTGTCATTAATTCGAATGACACTTCAACCACTTAACAGAGCTCGAGAAGATAGGAATCGTCTCCATTTATAACTTCCTACTTTCTGACTAACTTTTGAGTAAATGTGTGACTTTGCACTTACAGACTGTTAGACTATCTGACTAATGTTTCAGTTGACTCGCAAACTACTGAAAAAATGATTTACAGACAAATCGACATAGATGTGAAGATATCACCGACATGTAATTACAATTTCCAAGAAGCTTCAATCTCCAAAAGTGTAAGGAATCTTGTACTCAAAGATAAGTTCATAACATTTGAAGGAAGTCTAAATCCAGCTCGATGACCTTACTGGATGGACTAGTTACGACTGTAGCTAGTGGACTCATGTTTCCTTGACTCAGTCTTTCATCCCAGGGAGACGAGTTGAGAGAGTATTATGTTCATTGTAAAATGTTAATTTGGTTATTAAACAAATTTTCTATTTATTATAATTTTGATTAAAATGTAATAGGAATTTAGATATAAGTTTCATTATAATATAAGTTATAGATAAGATTATAGAATATTTTTAAGAATTTCATATATTTTCAAATTCATTTATATTAATAAAAATTTGAATTATATTAAAAAAAAATTCTTTTTATATTAAATTTAATTTTATTAAAAAAAAAAAATTATTAAAAAAAATTTAATAAAATTTTAATGTGAAAATAAAATTACAAAATAAAATAATTTTTTATTATAGTTGAATGAAAAAAAAAACTGAAAACAAAAAAAATCCTAAATCTAATAATTGAATGTTACAATAAACCCTCTCCACTATCCTTAAATATATTAAAAAAAATGGAAATTTTATGATTGACTTGTTATTTTCATTAAAAAAACACAAGAAATGATTTGTAACTAAAGTTTAGTTAGGCTTAATGATTTGGATGTAAAGTCTAGTAAGTTTTTTTGTGTTCTATTAAATTGATGTAACACAGTATCCTTAAATATATTAAAAAAAAATGGAAATTTTATGATAGACTTGTTATTTTCATTAAAAAAAACATAAGAAATGATTTGGAATTAAAGTTTAGTAATGCTTAATGATTTGGATGTAAAGTCTAGTAAGTTTTTTTTGTATTCTATTAAATTGATTGTAATTTGATTTTAGGATGGAATTTAACACATGTTTTGTCATCATTTGTATTGTAAATGTTTTATTTAAAAGTATAAAAACTTTGGAGAATTTTATTGATTTTTTAATATTAAATTTAATATTATAAAAATTTTAATTATTTAATAAAAATTAGAAAATTAATAATATTAAAAAAATAATTATTTAATAAAAATTATGAAATGAAATACAAAACAATTAACAAAATATCCATTAAAATATTAATGGTCACATTTATTGATAATGAAAATGTCAACATTAAATATAGAAACAATCATTGAACAAGCCAACAAATCATTTTTTTAATGGAAAAATCATATGTAAAAATAGACTAAGCATTGTACTTGGACTTTTGATTACCCAGCTTTCTAGTTTAGATCTAAACTCAAATTATAAAAGAAGAAAAATTGATTGTGAAAATTGACTAATTATTATATACATTATTTTGTTTATTAGGATTTATATTTTAAAGTTGAATTTAAATTTTTTGATAAATAAAATATTAATAACTTTTTTATAAACAAAATATTAATGATAGAAATATGACTAAATACTATTGATTACTAATATAAACTTGATTAAATGCTATTTTTTATGTTTAATCATTAAGATTTTACAATACAAAAGTAAAATCTAGTTTATGTATAGATAAAACACCAATTGAGAAATCAATTATAGAAACATGAAAATTTTAGTTATTAATTAACACAAATTTACCTTTTGAATATTCATCAACATTCTCTATAACCAAACAATTAGAGGAGCAGTCAAAAATTAGAAAAGAAATGTTAAAGCCTCTCAACTCAATGATCACGAAATAATTGTTTCTTACTTATAAAGTTTGAAAAAAATAATACAGTTATATCTTTTATTCTCTATAACCAAACAATTAGAGGAGCAGTCAAAAATTAGAAAAGAAATGTTAAAGCCTCTCAACTCAATGATCACGAAATAATTGTTTCTTACGTATAAAGTTTGAAAAAAATAATACAGTTATATCTTTTAGATACAAAACATTGAATAATGTAAATTTATTTTGAATTTTTTTACAAACTTCCTTCACTGTTGTTAGTCTATTCCGTTTTTTACCAACCTTCTCAATTGTTATTCTGTCCTTTCTCAAGTCTTTCAGGCTTATTTGTGTTTAAAATGATCAAACTTGTTTGTAAGTAATGTTGTTGCCATTAACTTTTAATACAATTTCACATTGAGATTTCTAACTTCATAATTTGTACTTTACATATTAATTCTATGGTACAAGAATAGAAACCCTACCATAGAATAGAAACCAGAAGAGATGGAAGACATTAATTACATTTATGTATGGTTATTTGCAATATTCTATTGCTTTCCGAAGCCACCGTAAGTAAGACAATAAGATTAAAGCCATGCTTTTCTGGTCCACAGAAGTACATATAAACTCCACAAAAAAAATTGTTCGAAACGCACATGACTCTTTATGTAGTGAATCAGAATGAAACACCTTCGAAGTCAGCAGATCTGCAGATTCAGTATTTCCAGCAGCAGACAAGAAGATTTAGGCACTTTCGAGTGTGGGAAAAATCAAACCCATCACCTTGCTATGTCGGGTCTCCAGCATTTATCATTCCGAAGTTGTCATTCCAAATTGGCATCAGGTTACCGTTAATNACCAACCTTCTCAATTGTTATTCTGTCCTTTCTCAAGTCTTTCAGGCTTATTTGTGTTTAAAATGATCAAACTTGTTTGTAAGTAATGTTGTTGCCATTAACTTTTAATACAATTTCACATTGAGATTTCTAACTTCATAATTTGTACTTTACATATTAATTCTATGGTACAAGAATAGAAACCCTACCATAGAATAGAAACCAGAAGAGATGGAAGACATTAATTACATTTATGTATGGTTATTTGCAATATTCTATTGCTTTCCGAAGCCACCGTAAGTAAGACAATAAGATTAAAGCCATGCTTTTCTGGTCCACAGAAGTACATATAAACTCCACAAAAAAAATTGTTCGAAACGCACATGACTCTTTATGTAGTGAATCAGAATGAAACACCTTCGAAGTCAGCAGATCTGCAGATTCAGTATTTCCAGCAGCAGACAAGAAGATTTAGGCACTTTCGAGTGTGGGAAAAATCAAACCCATCACCTTGCTATGTCGGGTCTCCAGCATTTATCATTCCGAAGTTGTCATTCCAAATTGGCATCAGGTTACCGTTAATTGTGTATAAACAAATATGATTACTGAAAATAGCATTCAGCACTAAGTTGTGTCACTTTGAGTGGTTTGTTATGTTGGATTATCTATTTCAGCGACTTTTCATTTTGAGTGATTTGTTATTTTGGATGAGCTATTTCAGTGGTAGTTAGGGAATTTTACCATTATTGCATGCATTTACGGACATTGATCTATTTCAGTTGTATCTAGGTTGACAGAAATGTTAAATCAATAATTAAGCTGATAATGGGTACATTTAATAGGTTTTTAATTCTTAATATGTTTTCTATGGACGAGATTAAATATGTTTAGAATATTCTTAGTCGTCACAATAAATGAATGGCTCTGATTTTATCCATTAACTTTCTAACTGTTATAAAGATATCCATTTATAAGTTTACTTTTTTACATTTACCTAATCGTGTTTAAAAATTAAAATATTAAAATATTAAAATGGCCACATTTTTATGCTGACATCACCAACAGTTACCAGTCACTTGCCCCGACTGAGCCACTGTGCTAGTTACTAAATTACAAACAGATGCAGAAGCAGAACTAGATTCACAAGACAAATATCATGAAGAAATATTGAAGAATATGACTCAAGTAATATTATTACTTGAAGAATATGATGAAAGTAATGTTGAAGAGAGTATAAGCTACACTACCCATAAAGTAAAGAATGTAAAACAATTGTTTTTTAGTTAATTCAAGTGTTGTAAGCCTAGGAGACCAACATGTGATGAATTTTGTAAACCTATAGAAGCATTGTCCATTGTCATTATTAGCTGTTGTAATTAAGGGGAGCGGTGGAATATGGTAATTACTGTACGGAACTTACACCTTCCTCCTTCAAAACATAACTAAAATATTAAATTAATTTTATAGAAATAGATAAAGTAACAGGGAGTCTGCCGTTAGGGTTTTCTCGACAGTTAAGGCTTCTGTAGATTAGGCAGGGTTATGCTCCGCCCAAATCCGAACTCTTGTAGAACCCGGAGACATGTATAGAACAGACGTAGACAAGCTTATCATCAAGAGATGGAAAAAGTACAAGTGGCATCATAATCACCTATACGCAGACCTCATCGTGGCATCATGATCACCTATCAAGAGATTCTGAAATTGCTTAATACAATTATTATTATTTCCATCACCATTCTTATCACGGAAGTTGCCATAGAGTTTACGTTAACTTGAAAAAGTAGAGAGGAATAAGAAATCTCAATGTTCGTTGATTTGAATCAAGAGATGATCTCTTTAAAACAGTATTATTTTCATGGGGTGGGCCATTTTTTCTACAGGTTGATGGCCGGGTACACCCGATGTTCCAATACTTATTTCACTCATAGACGAGGACTTTATTCCCCACGTTTGGCTGTACTTCCCAGCATCTAAGAATTTCGCTGGACAACATCCGGCATAGGATCTGAATTTTGGATTTTCTGTGGAATTTTGCATTTTGGATGGCCAGCCTGGTATCTGTGAGAGGCACATGGACAGCTTATCCAAACGTAGAAGAAAGTGATATCTATGCAGCTGAAAGGGATTAATCGCTCAGATTTGTGGTCAGATTCTTGAAAAGTCCCAGCACACCACGACATTATAAACATTATAAGAGACAAACAAATTCCTGTACCATCCAACTCGAAATAATATCACAATTGACAGGCAGCAGAAGTACCGACTCGGTGAATCAAAATTGCAGATTAACAAAATGTTATAGTTGGAATGTTTAAATAGGATGAAAGCGCACGTATCAGAGTTTACATTAGTATTATGAAGGTTAATATTATCAGAGGTTACATTAGTATTAGTATAGTTGGAATGTTTAAATAGGATGAAGGTTAATCGAACTTTTAATCATAAATTTTAGTATTATGGTCTGTAATTGAAGATGTTGGTATTAATTATGCTTAAAAGAATAGTCATATGTTTACTCCCATTTAACTAAAATGGCAAGTGTCCAGGATGGCCCATTCCCTTCCTCTACCCACTACTCCGTTCATGTACATAATCTGACCTGGGAGCCTGGGAGCTCTCTGAGCGGGAAAGTCTTGAAATAATATAGTATGGTTTTGTTTTCAAATACAATAATATAATTCATGGAATTGAAACAACCTGAACAGTCAGTGAAAAATCCTTTGCTGGTGCGCTCCTTCGCATACATATTCATCACTGTTTTGTAAAGCGTTCATCACTGTTTTGTAAAGGGTGAACAACCCGTGACAAATCCCTCGTTGGTGCACTCCTTCTCATACATTTTCATGATTGTTTTGTAAAGGAGGTAATCTTACACTTCTCTCTATACTTTATGGGTAGTGTAGCTTATAAATATAATATTTTTATATAAATATAATTATACTACAATTGAATTGAGAGTTTAGAATATATCAATTTTATATTCATTATAAATAAATAAGAAAAAAATATCTTTTCAAAAATTTAATCTTTATTTATTTTTTACAAATTCAAAATTTACATTAAATTGATTAATTATGATTGAAATATATAATTAATTATCATAATTGATACAATTTATTATATTATCATATATTATATTATTATACATATACTTGATGTTATAATACTATAAAATACATCTTTTATTAATATAAATATATTGATATAATTTTAAAATTGTGTATATCTATATTTATAAATATTTACATTATCTAAGTTTTCTAATTTTAAAAGCAAAGATCTATGTTTCAATTAATTTATAAAATAAAAATAAAAAATAAAAAAAAAAATTATGATTTTATTTTTAAATTTATGGTTGCAAAATTTGTTATGATAAATTGTTCTGTGAATTTTTTTTAAACTTTTGTATTTAATTAAGCTTAAAGGCTTATACCTATTGACCATGAGCATATTTAATAGGTTTTTAGTGCTTAATCAGTTTTGTATGGACAAGATTAAATATTGATGGAATATTCTTAGTAGTCCCAATAAATTGATGATTGTGATTTCAACCACTAACTTCCTAGCTATTATAAAGGCATCAGTTTACATGTTTAATTTTTTACTTTTACTTGATCATATTTAAAATTTACTATGATGACTAGCTGTATAAGTGATTAACAAAAAATAAAGTTTTGTTACAGAGTGGAAATATGGGAATATGAAATGTAACCATTTATGAACATGTACAGCAGCGTAAAATGACTCTTATCATTTTCATTTTCTGGAGCAGGGCGTTCACCCGCAACGACTTTGCTTGCATTTATAATTGTTAGCTATGCATTTAACCGGTACGTTAGATTATTTAACAGAGTAGATTTAGATTTAAAAATAATAATGGTGCATTTTTTATTGTTGGCTATGCGTTTAACTGGTGCGTTGGATTATTTACCGGATAGTAGCTACTGCCGCACCATGGGTGAGTGGGGCGGCTTCCCGCTTACTTATGAGCTGCGGTTGTTCAACGTTTTTACATGCTGGCTGTGCAGCACTTTTACATGCAGGTGTGATCGTATACGAGGGGGTTGAAACAGCTTTCGTATACGAGGGGAATGTAGGATTTCTATTGCGTCCCAACATACCTTCTCAAATGGAGAGAACTTAATCTGAACCACAACAGTTAGGGTTTTCTTTCACTGTTTTTTGAATTAAGGTTTACAATTAAATTTTAAAGTTATAGTAGTTACTGCTTTCAGAATCTTCCTTTACCTATTATAGTCTTTTGGCGTTTATCAGTGATAAATTATACATATGACTGTGTTAGTTTTAAATTTACTTATACAATAAAAATATTAAATTCATTTTCATTAATACATTTATAAAAAATAAATAAATCATTTAAGTGGTTTTCATAAATATATTTAAAATTTCATTTTATGGTTATAAATTTGTGTATTATTTTTATTTATTTTATTTTCATACTTATGTATCATATTTTTTTGGCATCTTTTATATATATATATATGATTATTTCGTTGGTTTATTTGAAAATAAATTGTTTAAAATAACCATTAAAATACTAACATAAAAAATACAAATATTTTTTAATTCAAATTAAATTATTTAAATAACAATATTTTTAATTTAGATTTTGATTACAAATACCTTTTAATTCAAATTAAATTATTTAAATAACAATATTTTTTATTTATATTTTGATTGACATAAACATATTTTAAATTTGTTAAAATATATAAATATCTTCCCTATTTTTATTGTATTTTTATAAAAACTCTAATATTTGATGAAAAAATTATTTTATTATAAAATAAGAAAAAATAATATATAAAAAAAAAAAGCCATGGCCTAAAAAAATCTATCACATTTTTTACACTCAAAGGGTCTAAGAAGACCTCGGATGGGATGTCACAGCGCTCCATGTGTCCATCCGAGAAATCAAATCTCTCCACCTCACCTCGAGCCACATGACAACACTTGTTATTACTACCTTATGAACTCTGCAACTATCCAGTTATGCGCGCTCTCAATTAATTGCTTCAGTGCACTTAGCGTTGGCTTCCCGTCATGGCTATGGCAATTGTAAACTACCTGATCCTCATGCACTCGTGTGCATTTACTCTCCATCCTCCCTCTTATGGCGACACCCCTCCCCCCAGTTGGTATCTATCACCCTCTCCTTTCGGCTACTCTTGCACTCTGTCATTCTCCCTAGTGCCTACCTGGATCTCCCTGTTCAAATCTCCCCCTCACCCTCACATTCATTAGGCTATGCCTTGCATTTGCGGGAAGAAAAAGAGAGGTGCCCTCTAGTACTAGAACAGAGTGGCCATGGTCAGCAAGAACCCGCCCACTTTTGCTCCTACGCTTAGCTCCTCACCAATGTCATCCACTCAGTCCTCACCAGACCAATGTGGACTTTCGCCTCTATCCTCGCCATGGGCTTGTCGAGTTGAATGGTTTGACCTTCAAGGTAATTCTCTCAGCTTTGCTCCTCGACTTCTCTCAGACTTGGCCTTGACCTCACACCCAGCATTGGCACGCCCTTCTAGTCCACCACCATTCGCTCTCTCGCCACCCCCCTCAGCACCCCGTCGATATCTTATGTGTCTTCGTTGGAGGAATTCAATGCTCAAACGTAAGAACTTCAATTGGCAGTGGCTCAAGGCCAAGGTCTTCTCTAGGGAGACTGAACTTTGTGCCTGCGACTCCGAGATTCGATCTCAATTATCCATGATTTGGTCTTCGTAGTCCGTAAGGATGTCGATGACCTCCGTTTTCGGCTGGAACACCTGGATCAATGCGCAGATAAAATCGAATTTCTTCTCTTGACCCTTCTTTTCTCCTTGCATTCACCAGATTCAGGGACCAATACCCCCACATCTCCAAAGGCGTTTCGTGCTCCAAACTTCGAGAGGGAGGATGAACAAAACACAGATACATGTGCAAAGGATGATGAGTACAAGGGAGACCAACGCACAAAGGAAGCTGAGAACATACAAACACATCGAACACCATGACAGTCAACAGATGCACATGTGTTAGAATGCTTGTTTTATTTTGACAAATGTTAATTGTTTCTAGAAGGTTTTGTTACTCTTATAAAAACATCAATTGAAAATTCAATTATAAAAACATGATTAATTACTCTTATTAAAGTTTGGTCATTAAGATTTTACAATCCAAAGATAAAATCTAATTTATGAATCAAGTAAACATCAATTAAGTAATTAATACATTAAACATAAATATTTTAATTATTAATGAACACAAATTAACCTTTCCAATATTCATCAACATTCTTTATAACCAAACAATTAAAGAAGCAGTCAAAAATTAGAAAAGAAATGTTAAAGTCTCTCAACTCAATGATCACGAAATAATTGTTTCTTTCTTTCTAGAACATGTAACGGTTGAAAAAAATAATACAGTTATATCTTTTAGATACAAAACACTGAATAATGTAAAATTTATTTTGAATTTTTTAATCACCTCCACTGTTTTTCCTCTATTCCGTTTTTAACTAAACTTCTCAATTGTTATTCTATCCTTTCTAATATCTTTCAGGATTATTTGTGTTTAAAATGATGAAACTTGTTTATAAGTAATGTTGTTGCCATTCACTTTTAATACAATTTCACATTGAGATTTCTAACCTCATAATTTGTACTTCACATATTAACTCTATGGTACTATGTACTTTACATATTAATTCTATGGTACAAGAATAGAAACCAGAGGAGATGGAAGACATTAATTACATTTATGTACGGTTATTTGCAATAGTCTATTGCTTTCCTCAGCCACAGTAAGAAAGACAATAACATTAAGAAAGACAATAAGATTAAATGCCTGCTTTTCTGGTCCACACATAAGCACATATAAACGTTTTCCACAAAAAAATTGTTCGAAACGCAAATGACTCTTCATGTAGTGAATCAGAATGAAACACCTTCGAAGTCAGCAGATCTGCAGATTCAGTGTTTCCAGCAGCAGACAAGAAGATTTAGGCACTTTCGAGTGTGGGAAAAATCAAACCCATCGCCTTGCTATGTCTGCGGTTAGGGTTTTCGCGGTTAGTAATTGGGAGTCCGTGGTTAGGGTTTTTTAGGCACTTTCGAGTGTGGGAAAAATCAAACCCATCACCTTGCTATGTCTGCGGTTAGGGTTTTCGTGGTTAGTAATTGGGATTATGTGGTTAGGGTTTTCGCGGCAGTTAAGCAGGGTTATCCTCGGCCCAAATCCGAACTCTTGGAGAACCCGGAGACATGTATAGAACAGACGTAGACAAGTTTATCATCAAGAGATGGAAGAAGTACATGTGGCATTATAATCACCTCATTGTAGCATCATGATCACCTATTACCTTGTTGGAAGCAAGTGATAACTTTCTAAGCAAGCTATATGGTTTTTGAAAAACGAATTTTCTGCCCGCTCAGGTAGGATACATTCACCTTCAAAGAAAGACTTGTATAAGAAAACCACTTTAAAATATGAAAATATGGAAGATGTTAATTAGATTCTCAAGCTTTCAGAAATTGCTTACTACAAATATATTATTTCCATCACTATTCTTATCACGGAAGTTGCCATAGAGTTTACGTTAACTTGAAAAAGTAAAGAGGAATAAGAAATCTCAATGTTCGTTGATTTGAATCTAGAGATTATATCTTTAAAACAGTATTATTTTCATGAGGTGGGCCATTTTTTCCACAGGTTGATGGCCGGGTACACCCAATGTTCCAATACTTATTTCACTCATAGACGAGGACTGTATTCCCCACGTTTGGGTGTACTTCCAAGCATCTAAGATTTTCGGCGGACAACATCCGGCATGGGATCTGAATTTTGGATTTTAAGTGGAAATCTGGATGGCCAGCCTGGTATCTATGAGAGGCACATGGACCGTAGAAGAAAGTGATATCTATGCAGCTGAAAGGGATTAATAGTTCAGATTTGTGGTCAGATTTTTTAAACCTACGTCATATTCACAAAACAAAGTCCCTTGATGTCTCACTTTGTGAACTTTGGCCCCAACCCTGTATCATGGGCTCCTGCATGCATGCCACTAATGCATTCAACCCCTCCAACATATATATTTAAGTTTGTTTCACTTTTATCATTTATGACTAATGCATTCAACCCCTCCAACATATATTTTTAAGTTTGTTTCACTTCTATCATTTATGTCAAGGCTTCAAGCTCTTCCACGGTCAATGTTGTTCAAACTCCTTCCAACTCTACCAACTGAGACATATTTCCCTTTAAGGTATAATCTCTTACAAAATGGTTGTATGAGTAAAAGTACCATTCAATAGGATTACCTCTCCTCTTGGGTAGTTTGGGTTTCTCCTTTGTAACGATGTTGTCTTCACTTTGGGCATCCTCCTTTATCACTCCCAACTCAGGTTGACTCAAGGTCTCAACTCCATCTATCAATTCTCTCAACTTGTCAATCTGATATTCCATACATTCCTTGATCTCGTCCATCCTTCCCAACCTCTCTCGGATCCATGCCAAGTGTCAAGTTATGGTGTTTACCTTCGTTTTCCAATTTCATTATCTATAAGTGAATCTTCTCCCTTCATCCAAGTGTTTGGTAGCTCATCCCAAGTTTTACTACCCTGTCGCGAACTACTCACCTGTCGGGAAAAGAGCCTAATTATCACAAACAACTCTCTGGTCACTTCTGCAATAATACTCTAGGTCGCATCAAGTCTGTCGGCACCCAAGTGCCTTAACTCATTGCACGACCTTCTACCATTTCTTGAATTTGTACAAGGGAACCTAAAATTTCCCCAGTTCAACAACCCCCCGTCGTCAAAATTGTCACAACTGACACGAAAATTGTCCCCATCTGTTTATTCGCAAGTCTTTTTTGAAAACGAACTTTCTTCAAAAGTTTTTCCCAAATTTATAAAAACACAAGAAGTTGGTAGAAACAATATTATATATTTAAAGTTATTAAAAAAAATTAAAAAAATAATTAGCATTGTGCAAATAGGTCATGTGTTATGGGTATTCTTTCTCTATGATCAAT